>PNEQ01123301.1:0-31932 GCA_003012365.1 Medauroidea extradentata | reverse complement strand
AAAAAAAAGAGAGAATATTAAATAAATATTTAATATAATCATTTGATCTTTTCCTGTTCTAAAAACATGTTATATTTTATTCTGAAGTTAGGAACACATACCAGAAAGGTTCATCAAAAGATCTAGCTTTGTTTACACTTCTTAGGTCATTAATAGTGTGGAGAACTAAAGAAAAGACCAGGGGAGTGGTGTTACGTCCTGTGTTACTGCTGTCGCTTTTCTGTGACCATGATTTGGACAAAGAAGGGTCTCAGTTGTCTCAAAGTAATAGTTTACAAATTATACTTGTATTGGCCTAGTCAAAATCGTGTTAATTTCATGTGTATCCATTAAAAAATCTGAGACTTTTATTTTATGGGACACAATTTTTTAACAAATTTTTAAAAAGTATACTGCAGTAGGAGGCGCCAATCCAATTGACCACCACATGCAAAGAAGAAAGGAAATAGTCATTTGAATCGTGTATAATAAAATTTTTCTACACATACAACATTTATTTTTAACAATCCGTGATAAGTAATGTGCACAGTCTCACCACAATTTTAGTAATGTGAAATGTTCACCTAAACACTTCGAAACACATGCCACATCATAAAAACAGTAATCATCTCATTCAGTGACCGTGTCATTCACTTTTGGCAAAGGCGTGTGCAGAGACTTGTTGGAAAAGTTTAAAGCTGTAGATAAATTTTAAAGTTAAGCAGTAAAGTACTTTGGAACTTTTCCAAAAATAACACATAGACTACATCCAATGAGTATTGTTCTGTATCAAGAACTAGTTTATTCGTAAATGTAAAATAATATTATATTAGATAATTTAACTGTGTTGTGTAAATGTTTCAGGAACTTTATATTGTAGCATTTATTTTCGCATTATATGAATACTAGGGTATTTCAAGTAAGTTACTTGTAATTGCATGAACACATTAATGATCCAACACTAACAAGTATTTATTTAACCATAGCAAACGGTTTTTTTGTACAAGTTTCACAAACAACTGTAAAATGGGCTGTTGAGGTAGGCTGTGCATCTGTTCGTCTATTCCATGGGCAGAAGTGCCTGTTATTTTTATCCATCAGTTTTGAGGGATGGACGGGGAAAAAATGCCAAGCTACTGATGGGTTGAATGTGAAGTTACAGCCTTCCAAAATTGATTCCTTGTCTTTTAACACCATTTAAGTTGGTGAGAAAGCATTAAGTTTTGTATTATTAGTTTGTTGATGTTACTTCTTCAAAAATATGACTGAGAAATGAATATTTTATCAATAATATATTTTTATTATTATGACAACGGGTTCTGAAAACCCAAGTTTGGAAAAGTTTCATGTTAATGAAATATATGGCTCGTAAAACGTTTGTTGTAGCAGAAGAATGTTTTTTTTAGTAATCCGTACTTTTAAAACCATTTTTCTGTAAGTATGTTGACAGCAACACAAAAAATTAATTGCGACAGACGTAAATTGTTTGGAAATAACAGATGGATGCGAGGCATAACGGTCGATGGACTGAAGTGACAGGCTGAATTGTAACTGAAGCTTTGGAAATAACATATAGACGCGAGGCATAACAGGTGATGGACAGAGATGACAGGTTAACTTGTAATTGAAGCTTTAGTACCAAGCTTTTGTGTTGGTAACTAAGGAACACTGATTTTTCATTGTTTCATTTTATGGACACAATTGAAAGTTTGTCATTTTTTGGCATAAAGTACAAAAATAAATATACAAAAACAATGATTCTGTAGAAACAAGGGTTGCAGCCTTGGGGTTTAGTATATTGGAGGAGAATATAAGACACAATTCAAAAGGAGTATAAATATTTATTGGCATGTAATAACGTGACATACAAGAGCAATGTTTCGGCAGATCGCCATTTATTATCTTACCGCCATGACTCGCTTAGCAACAAGAACAGTGCTACCACACTTCTTCCCACTGATAGGTTTGTTCTTTCTTACTAAGAAATTAACATATTACATAACAATTTTATGTTACAAATCCAGTCTTATAGGTTTACGGATTGCTCGCCAAGGACGAGGATTCCTCAGCAACGTTGTATCACTCTACCCTTCATCCTCTACTGTTGAACCTGGGCAAGGAAAGCCCCTGAAACCTGACTGCTCTGATTCGCCATCACTTGTGGTGCCTGGTTCCTCTTCTGTAACTCCCTGAAAGTCTTTGTAGCCTGTAGAGCTGTCCCACATCAGGAGCTCTGTCTCTAACCCTTCCTCGCCTCCGTTGGCCTGGACCCCTGGTGTCTGTGTCAGCGGCCACTTTGGAGGCAAGAATGAGACTGCTGTGGTGTGTCCGCTGTCACCCCGCGTATCCATTAATGGTTTCACCCTCACTGTTTGGCGTGACATCTCACCCCCTTCCTGTGGAAACAAAGTGCCGTTTCCGGAGGTGGTCGGCATGACAAAAACACCTCCGACCTTGCAAGTCCACCTCATAAGTAACCGAACTTACTCTGCATAGGATTTGTCCCGGTATCCAATTAACTTTCTCTGCTCGCACACTATGTTGCATGATGTATACTAGTAGGTAATGTTCTATAATGTTAGTTAGTAGCATTGGATGGTGTGAGTAAATGCCAGGAACAGCAGAGTCTTTGTTTATAGAGTATGAGAGATGCGTGAGAATGATGTAAGCTGTGGAGAACTAATGTTGAGATAAGTTAAATCAATGTATTTTAGTACTTGGATTAAGGGAATATGGCGCAGTCGTCAGGATTGAGGTAATTTCTTTAGCTAGTTGCGGCAGGATCAAACAACCGAAACAATGGCGACATGCGATAGTGTAAAACTTCCACCTGAATTGGATCTTCAAAGTGGAACAGCATATAACGACTGGAAATGTTGGGAAGTTGAGTTCGAAGATAACCTTGTCAGCACGGGACAGGACAATGCGCACAATAAAGTAAAAATATCCTTGTTGCACAGTATGGTGGGTAGCTCGTCGGCCCGCATAATAGCGGCACTTGACATTCCGGAAGAGGATAAAGAAGTTTACAGAAAGGTGAAGGCAGCCATCGAACGGTATGTGAGTCCACGCGTGAATGAAGTGTTCGAGTGGTGCGTATTTAATCAGAGAATCCATGAAGATGGAGAGAACTTTGAACATTTCCTAACCTCCATTAGGCAACTAGTGAGGAATTGTAACTACAATACAGCAGTTCGAGCAGAAGGTGCAAAATCAAGAAACAAGTGAACGCGAAAGTGATCAAGACAAAATGTTGCGGGACCGAGTGGTACATGGAATAAGAGATAAAGGTGTTCAAGAAGCTCTTCTACGCATGGACGACTTAACCTTAGAAAAGGCCGCCGCACATTGCCGGGTGTGTGAACAAAGTAGGCAACAGGTAAAGCACATCAACAAAACAAGCAAGACAGGGGACAGCACAGCAGTGAACACTATAAGACGACTGGGTGGTGGGAAAACAGGCACATAAGGACAGAAGGGACAAGAAAGCAACACACATGGGCAGAAGCGACACGATAGCAGTTCGTTTGGACAGAAGCGACAGGGCAGTGATTTTCAGTGCGGTGTTGTCAATATAAACATGGGCCCCGGGCATGCCCAGCATATGGACGAAAGTGTGGTAGATTTAATCATTTTGCGAAGTCCTGTAGGGTAAAGTTAGTGCAAATTGCAGAAAAGTGTAGCTCCGAAAGCTCTGACGAGTCCTATTATTGCCACAAGGTCAGTGTATGTGTAAAAGTAATGGAGTTAAGTTATATGAGGCATGAGGGCCAGGCATATCCTAATGAATGGCACAAAACCATTGGTATTGGAGACAAGAAGCTAAAGGTAAAGCTAGATACAGGGGCGCAGGTAAGTGTGTTACCCATTAGTATGTTCAAAAAAATTAACCAGCAATTTAAAGTTGAGCCAACAAAAATTAAACTTAAGACATTATATGGGATAGTCAAGCCACTGGGGAAAGTTGATTTGAATTGCAGAGCTCACGAAAGTGAAGCATATATTGACTTCATGCTAGTAGATTTGCCCATCGTGCCATTGTTGGGGTTGTCAGGTTGTCTAGCCTTAAACTTGGTCAAAAGAATTTGTGTAGTTGACACAGAAGGAAAGGAACAGTTCATAGCGAAAAACAAAGACATTCCAAGGACTAGGATGTTTCCCCCAAAACGGTAAAGTGTTAACGAAACCAGTAAGCAGACCACCTAGGAGGGTGCATGTAGTTGTCAGGAAATCGCTAAAGAATTAACTTGACAGATTAGAAGAAAAAAGTTATCGAAAGGGTACATGATGTTGATGGAAGAGCCTGGATAAGCAACCTAGTCATTACAGAGAAACCAAACGTAAAAATTAGGTTATGCCTTGACCCTTCCGATCTAAATGAAAGCGTACTTAGACAATGTCATTCTGTACCCACAGTAAGTGAGATAGGGGAGAAATTGGTGGGAAAAAAATTCTCAGTTTTTTATTCAAGGGAAGGGTTTTATCAGCTTCCCTTGGATGAAGAGTCATCACTTAATGTTGCTTCTCTAGCCCCTTTGGCACATATAAATTTTTAAGATTACCTTTTGGAACAGCAAATGCCCCAGAACTGTTTCAACGTTTGGTTGAGCGCAACTTCTCTGACATTCCTAACGTTGTCATTTATTTTAATGATATTATGTGTACAGGGGAGACTGAAGAGGTACATGATGAAACAGTACATGCAGTTGTCGAAAGGGCTAGGGAGAGAAACATCAAATTCAACATAGAAAAGTTCCAGTATAAACTTCCAGATGTTACAAATGTAGGGCACCGGTTTTCAGCCGAAGGGATGCGGGTAGGCCCAGATATAGTGCAAGTACTCATGAACATAAAACCCCCTACCTCTAAAAAACAGCTACAGCGGGTTGTTGGAATGTTCAATTATGTTCGTTGCTTCATTCCCCACATGGCGACCCTAATAGTACACCTCTGTGACCTATGGAAGATTGCATTTGACAGGCTCAAAAAACGAACTATCCTCTGCTCCTGTATTGGCCTCATTTGACCCCATGAAGCAGACCACACTGCAGTGTGATGCTTCTCAGCATGGGTTGGGGTGTTGTTTGTTTCAGGAGTCTAAAACAGAAGCAGAAAATATGCAGCTGGTAGCCATTGCTTCAAGGGCACTTAACAGCACAGAAAAAAATTCCTCTTAGTCCGAGAAGGAACTGCTGGCAATGTAGTTTGCTGTATCCAAATTTTCGAGTATGTGTATGGGTTTGAGATTAAAGTGCAGACGGATCATAAACCATTGGTTTCCATTATGAAAAAACACATTGCTGACATAGGGTCACCCCGTCTTCAACATCTGCGTTTAAAGCTTATGAGATTTTCACTCAGTGTCTATTACGTCCAGGGTAAGGATCTCCATTTTGCGGACTTGTTGTCTCGATCGCACCTTACTCAAACGTCGGATGATCCCGAAATGTTGGAAATGATACACTCGGTTAGTGTACACCTACCTATGAGCGAGGACAAACAGTGCGTGTTTCGCACGGAAACTGCAAAAGACCTCACATTAAACCTAGTTACTGAAATGCAGGCTAAGGACTGGCCACATATCAGCAAAGAAAAATCAGAATGTAAACACTACTACAACCTACAGCAGGACATTCACATAGCTGAGGGTATTGTTTTCCTTTCTCAAAAAATCATTGTGCCAGAAACACTTAGATCAAGTGTACTAAAGTGTGTCCATGAAGGGCACCTGGGTATAGAGAAAACCAGGGCACGAGCGTGACAGCTTTTTTATTGGCCGGGGATGTCTGGGGATATTGAGCAGTGGGTCTCGAAGTGTCATACATGCGAAAGGTTCAGAGTGTGAAATTACAAAGAACCTCTCCTACACCATGAAGTACCAACTCTCCCCTACCTCAAAGTAGGAGTTATCCTCGAATTTTCAGGCAAACCGTACATAGTCTTCATAGACTACTTCTCTAACTGGCTAGACCTTCGGCCCATTGCAAATAAAAGTTCTAAGTCAGTCAATGACGCAATGCAAGATTTCTTCAACACACATGGGTTCCCCAAAGATTTAGTTGCAGACAATGTGCCATTTTCTTCACATGAATGCAGAAAGTATTTTCAGGGTAAAGGGATTACACTAGTCACCAGCAGCCCTGTCACCAGTCTAATGGGTTGGCAGAGAAGGCAGTTGGTATCAGCAAAAATATATTGAGGAAAAGTAAATTTGAAGGATCAGACTACAGAGACCTCCTTAGAGAACGGAATTGCACCCCTATGATAGACATACATGCATCCCCAGCTCAAATACTTTTCAGTAGACACTTAAGAACAAAGATGCCAACAAGCATAGACACCCTTAAACCAGTAGTACAGACTGACATCCACAAATTACTGCGTAAATCAGGAAACTGAGAAAATAATGCATGACAGGAACGCCAGATGTTCTGAACCAGTGTTTAAGCAAGGTGATAGGGTAGTGATTAAAATTGATAGTGAAAAACACTGGGAGCCAGGTGTAGTGGTAGAAAAATGTAAAGAACCCAGGTCGTATAGGATATTAAAAGACAGAGAAGGACGGATAGTTAGGCGCAACACTAGACATATGAGACATTCCAAAACTGCTAGGGTGGAGCGAGGAATAAACCCTGATCACTATGATTATAACCAGTTAAGGCAAAAGGATACCTCGGGGAGGCAGAAAGAAACTGAAAATGTAGACAGGAGCAGCCAGTCATCAATTGAACACTGGAAAATCGGCAGATGAAGGGTTCAAGGGGTTCGAAAGTAGTCCACATCAAGATAGTTCAGTAAGAGAGGTATTCAAGGGGTTTGAAAGTGAGCTAGGAAAGGACAGTCCAATGGGTGAAGGTGAAAAGGGGTTTGACAGAGATTATCAAAAACAATTCATTGAACGTGAGTGTCTGTACATAGAACGGGTTAAATAAACATTAGTAAAATATTACGAATTTCAAAGTGACATTACTCTATTAATTGGTTAGTTTATGTCATTGTTAGCAGGTTAGTTTATGACATTGTTAGCATACATGTCTAGTGTGACAGAGGCCATCAATAACCCTAAGTTCCTTTTTTAGACAGGACAGAAGAATTTGGAGTTAATGTTTGCATAGTATGTGCGTCGGACTTTCGTTTATTCAAAATGTGTTTGGTTTCCACCATTTTCTTTTTCGTTCGCAAAAAAAGAACATGTGTAAGAAGGAAAAACTTCTCTGTTCAGTCTGTTTACAGTTTAACTAACTTATTTTGAAATCAAGCTTCGAAAAATTAAATATATCAACTACATTTTACGTAATGAAGAAAACTAGATCGTGGTTTTTAGTGATTGTTAATATTTGATGTTTGAATTGTGTTGTCAGATATAAAAGAATTATTCCATTAATTTGTATAACAGGTACATATGTGCGATGTTGACATTTTATGGCAGCAATTTGCCGAAGCATTAATACAAATCATTATTTCCAAATAATTGTACATTTGATGAGGAGTTAGATACACACGGGTCATAAAAAAAAGATACCCAGGATTTTAAAAAATTAGCTCTTTATCGCGAACAGGTTGTTGCTGATATATTATAATATTATGCATGTGCGTGCGCATATATATATATATATATATATATATACGTGTTTGTGTGTGACATTTTACGGTCAGGGCCGTAAACAAAAAACGGATGGGAAAGGTAGTATGGTATTTATCACCACTTTCCGCCTTTTATGCAAATGAAAACAAAATATTTGAGAATTATTATATCCTACGGAAGTGTAAGTAATGCATATCTGTTAACGATTGTTGCAAGATACTGTTGATGTATTCTGTCACACGTTAGGGTTACTAGTTGCAAATATATATCCCCCTCCACAAGATTTTCCAAATTTAAAACTGTGAATCACCCCCTCCCCCACAACCTCTCTCACATCCACTCCGAGACAAACCCTGCTTACTTATCTGTGTATGGTAATCGTTATCATTCTAACCGCTAAAACGTTTAATTTCGTCGTAGTAAACAAATGCTCATGAAATACCTTACGATCACAGGCAAAGTAACAATATCGAGAATTCAGAGGTTTCGATAGTACTGCGAAAAGCCGCAACATCTGAAAAGAAACCCTTGCGTCTTGAGAGTTGATGAGGGTGAAATAGGTACCGTAGTGAAATATAGATCAGCACTGGAAATTCATAGGGGGAGGAAACTAATATCTCCATTAAAAACCCGCCGACCTGCAGCTGGCGTGTAGTACATTAGTGTCCTGGAATGCTGCTCCCGCACAGCTTTTCCATCTTTATAACAAATTGCAACGTAAGTTGTGATGTTTTCAGAAAAATTTCCCAGATTCAGAAAAATTTTAATTTAGCACCTGTGTCTAAGGTTCGATTGAACTCTCGTAAAACATCTGCTACCATACCAATCTCGAAGACAGTTCTCGTGTTTCCAGACTTGAATATTTTGTTCAACTGAGTAAAACTGGTAGACTACCATGTCTTTTAGCTGAATGTGAAAGGGGGTTAAGCCAATGATCTTCATAATATAATATACCTGAAACAGGTTAAAAACAAATACCACATGGGCCCTACCAGCACAGCAAGTCCCCAGGATGTCCTAGGGACATCCTTTGAGGATATCCGGGTACATGCGATCCTCGGGATGTCCTAAGGATGGCTATTTCGGATGTCTGAGAGCTCCGAAAAACCATGCCCCTAGGACGTCCCAAGTACCTCCTCGAAAAGTACATCACATCCCAGGAAGCTCACTAGAAGATGAATTTGGGTCATCCTAAATTCCTCATCTGGGGAGCTCCCAGGGATGTCCTTACAGGGAGCTCCCACGGAGCTCCTCTAAAGAACTCCCTGGGATGTCCGAGCAGGAGCTAGCTCCCTGGGATGACCAAGCAGGAGCTCCCTGGGATGTCCGAGCAGGAGCTCCCTGGGATGTCCGAGTAGGAGCTCCCTGGGATGTCCGAGCAGGTGCTCCCTGGGATAACCGAGCAGGAGCTCCCACGGACGTAGTGGATTTCTAGAAGTTCCTAATATGACCACTAGATAGCTCACGATATTATTTAAATATACATGAGGTTTGTTGCAAAATAATTTAGTAGATAATTCATAACATTTATATATGCCTTACAAAATTGGTAAATTTATTAATTTCGACACACATATTTTATTATTACTGGTAGACTTTCGGAAGTTGAAGCATTTAAAAAAATGTTATTACAGACGAATTGTTTATTCAAAAGATTTTAAGAGGCTACATTAACAATTATGTGTATTTGACTGTGTGTTAAATACTAAGTTTACATATCACCAAAACAAATACATTTGTTTTCTTTTGTGTTGAATACTAAACTTTTACTTTTGCTGCTGGAAGGAGCTCCTAAGGATGCCCCAGGGTCGTGTTTAATACAGGTCCCAGGGAGCTCCTAGGGATGTCCCAGGGATGTGTTTAATACAGGTCCCAGGGAGCTCCTAGGGATGTCCCAGGGATGTGTTTAATACAGGTCCCAGGGAGCTTCTAGGGACGTCCTGGGGATGCATTTAATGCAGATCCCAGAGAGCTCCTGAGGATGTCTTGGGGATGTGTTTATAACAGATCCTAGGGAGCTCCTAGGGATGTCCCAGGGATGTGTATGCCAGACATCCTAGGGATGTCCGTAGGTAGCTTTTCCATGAACTTTTCCTACATAAAAAGGACTTGAAATGAACTTCCCTAGGACGTCCTAGGGACGACAGTTCCCACATCCTACGGATGTCCTCAGGATGTCTGTGTGCTGGTAGGGGGGTAACACCGTATGTTTGTGAAGCTCCATGGTTCGACATTGCGAAAGATGGTACGCTAACACGTGAAGTAAAACCATAGCAAAGATTCAAGAATGATGAAGACTATATATATGATAAGTTTTTGTAAACTATTTGTAATTTAAAAGCATAACCATTTAAACATTTGATTTAAGGCTATCCGTAAACGAAAAAAAAAAACTTATCAACGCTTTAACTGCTTAGACAAACACATTGTTTCAGTTGCATTGTGAGTACAATGAAAAAGTGGTTACAGTTACGTAAATGTCACGTGCAAAACATTTCATAATAGTAAAATAATTATGCAAGTAAAATTTGTGCTATTGCAATTCTTAACATTTAATTTTTATTACCATAGTACTTAAGTGATGTGCTTTCTAGAGAGCTTGTTAACTTTTAATACAGTCAATAGTAATTGTGCTTAACAATCTGATAGTTCGTAGACTAGTTCTAAAAAATACTACATTATATGCATTTGGCAAAACCTTAAATATTACATGTGTGATGTGGTTACTAACACCAAGTTATTATTATTTAGGCATTTCTTCAGTTAAAAATGTCAATATTCTTTTCGTGTCATCAACTGTAATGTGCGAAGGCCTAGTCACAGTGTTTGTATGGATTTTGAGATAATTATTATTTATAACATTAACGGAGTCGATATCAAATCTTTCAACTGTTTTCTACATGGCCTATGTTATTTATTATGTAGTAGAATTTTTCCAACTCATAAACCGGAATGGTTTTTAATTGATAAAATAATAATAAATAGTCATCTTTCCCTGGAAAAAAATAGACAGTACAGTACATAACATTAGTAATAAACCAGTTGAACGATTTCCTTATATCGATTCTCGTTTAGGATGTAAAATTTAATTTTCAAAAAATTGTGGATTCTGCGCGACTAGACCTTAGATAATAGTCGCCTGTTATTTTAAAAACAAATTATTTTGTAAAATTACAAATAATTGTTTCGTATGACTGCATTCCACCGTCTTCGGCCACCACGTCGGAAGTGTCCGTTCCACTATCACTGACCCTTTCGCCTCCCCTTTTTAAAACTTTCAGTCGCTAAAAGAACGCCAAAACCTAAATTTATACCTGAACCCTGTCTGCAAAGTATCAAATTTTTATCTTACCATCGGATAGTTGTGTTGGATCTTTCTGGGACTCGTAAATTTACGACTACACCCCTAACATGCGGCATTGTCCCGGAACTATTCCCCAACCAAATCCTGATCTACTTGGCGAGAAGCTAGCACTTAACTGCACTACCGTGACCTGATAAAACACTGATGCTTTCCAGAAAAGAGTTTCTATATTAATTGTTCAAATATAAATTTTCCGTCCATAGAGTTATATATTCCCGATACACAGTACTAGCTTTCGGAGATAAATGAGTAACAATACACAATTGGAAGCTATTTTAGTGTTGTTCCATAATGAACTATGGTAAAAAATATATACACTAAGATATTTTTTAAACCGCAGTAATAAATCTGTTTACATGTCTTTGTAGCTAATTTACGAATATTTAGGTAAACAAAAATTTCGTCATTTATTTTCAGGGAAAAGAGCAATTTGACTCAGCTGCAAATCGGCCTGCCAAATGTAATCTATGGTCAATATTTGCCTCCTTTGGTAATAGAACTTGAATACCCAGATGCAGACAAAGCCACAAATCTGATTCTAATCAGTGGCCTGTTTATAGAAGATGGAAAACATTCTGTTAAGAGTATACACAGTTTAGAAAAACATCGTTATAGGTGCTTGAAAAATTCAAGTGGATTGTTTCAGCTCATTTCATCCAAAGAATCTGGTTGTATCTGGCAATTAAATTTTCAGTGTCCGTACTGTTTAGAGAAGAGGCGTGTAACCAGCGAACCAGAGGAAAACAAAGTTTATAAAAATAGTAGTGACGTCTCTATGTCTGCTACGAATCAACCCAGCAAAACAATAATTGATTCTGCTAGACAAGTTGGCACGAAAAGAAAACTCGTATCCTTAACCGACGAACAAGAAGAGATTCTACCCAAGAGAGTATGCGAAGGATTAACTCTGCGAAATGCTGTAGTGTGGGGATTCGTATCAAATGGCGGTGGTTACTCTAACATGGAGGAAGTGTTTTCTTCTTTGGGAATCATGCCAATGGACAAGAAAACATATTACAAAACTGAAGAAAACAGAGGGAAGGTAATGCTGGTATTTTTATAAAATAAATTCTTGTTAGTAATTAGCCTATCTGTAATTTAACTTCTGAATTCGTGGTGGAAAGTTCAATATTTTCTTGTCATTTCGAGTATTAGATCCATTATATTTAGTTACGTTCGGTCCTAATGCGTTGCTTTCATGAAACATTAAGTCTTAAAACATTGGATTAAATTAATAACAATATAATTATTTATTACTTGGCCATACAGAATAATTGAAACGGAATTATAGGTTAACTTTCGAGTATGGCCACAGATCCAAAACAACGACAATAGGCAGTCATATAATGGTCTCTAATATCTACTAAAATTAAGAGTTTAGTTCTTAACATTGATACTTTTACGAAAATTGTGTATAGCAGAACGAAATAATACAAGAAAAATGTATTAGGATACAATCAGATTTATTGAATGAACTTTGGCAAATATATATTTTCCCCTTACACAATAATTTTCTCTGTAACGTTTCTTTCTATCTATCATAATAACTTCTACAGGCCAAAAATGTAAAGCAAATAAGTAATTTTACATTTGTTGTTTAAGTATGTATATAGCCAAAAATTGGCATGAGTTACACAAATAATAACTGAAAATTTATGGGGGCCCTAAAAGGTTGACCAATCCGAGGTTTCAGTTTTTGCAGTGATCATATTGAGACTGCAATTTGGACAGCAAAAACAGCATACATTTCAACTTTATTGCTCAAGAACATCTGACTATAATGGCACTCCTATTAATATTTACCTTTAAAATATTTTTTTACAAAATGATATTAATACACCACGGTTAAGTTAACATTTAACTTAATGTTACATAGTAAATCTTACTAAACGTTTATTACATTAATTTCCCAATACGTTAAATTTTCAACTCTTAGTATTTACCACTATCGTAAGGTTGCGGACCAGTGGTACTCAAAACCCAAGTTTCACAAATTTGTGTAAACTTGCCACTGAAACCTTTGTTTCCAAACTACCAAACTTATGTTTCCGAAAGCTGAAATTCGGTTGAATGTATGAAAATTGACTCAGGAAGATTAAATTGACCTAAGAAAATGAGTTTGTAAACGTAATATGTATATTTGTCTTCGAAGAAAACATTTTTGTTGAGTCAAAGAAATCGTCCTGTCAAACAAATGATTTCCATAACTTTACAATAGCTCTTGAATTATGTAACCAATTAAAAAAAATTACCGATATTGTAAAGTCGTTCTCACCATCTTGTTAAAAATCGTTTTAATTGTGTTGCTTAAATTTTTCTGAAGACAGATATTGTTGTAATATTTCGTACTTATTAAACAGCGAGTGCGACTACCGGGAGCATGTAATGCCTCGAAGGCCCTCAAATTATTTGCAGTCCCTTTGTTGAACACGTTTTCCTATGAATATCTTATATCAGAAAAGAGAACACGCGTTCCTTTTGTCATGGATAACAAGGGTGGTGACTATGAGACTAAGAGTTTTCCGTACTTGTTAAAATAAAATTAACTCCTGCAAAACTACAGAAATTAAATTCATGGGGCGCAACTTCCCAGTCCGCGAAATGCGTTGCAGAATGTTACGAAAAAACATATAGTTACTAAACTATTAAACGCTCTTCATCAATTGTGTGCATTAAACAAGAAAAAAGTGGATAATCACGTTCTTTTACCGCCTTGATTTGAAATCGTCTTTGCAGTAATAAATTAAATATATCGTCGCTGGTGAAGAAATGTTGGCTTTACGCATACAGTGTAAGACAATAAATTTATAAAACTCAGTGTATCTAACAGTATACTGTAAATGAAGAATGTGAGTAGCTGTATGAAAATCTGCCCTCTCAATTTTGTTCCTTGAAAAAATTAGTTGGCTGAGTTTAATTGCTTTGTGTTTCATAAGTACCATTAACAAAATTACCGTATACATTTTATAAGCCACAGCAAGGTATGCCATTGGTAAATAGAATTCTTCCCTGCAGCCTTTGATAATGTGTAACATGATACGAGCTTCTCCCGTGGCACAGCCAACATGGCCGGCCTGACTACGCGGCGCAGATGCAGAGATTCAGGTTAGCAATACAGTAGGGGAAATGGAGTTGACTTCCGTGCGCAAGCTTTACGAAATAGTGCATGCAAACGCCATGTCGCGGATTTGATTCACACCAGTCGCATCTCCCCCTTCACCTTAATTCAGCACCACTGATTACACTAAAATTAACTTGGCACGATTTTTTCCCGTGCAGTACTAACACTTGATATTATTTGTTGTAGGTACTTTCGTGACAAACAAATGATACACTCGATTTTTCTCCATACCTTCGGCCAACTTTTGCAACAGACATGTTGTCTTTCATTAAATGTAGCATTTTCATTTTGTCAAACTGAGAACTTTGCGCGATCTCTCTTCGGTTTAGAAGGATCACTACAGCCTTTCTTTTTTGGAGACATTACGCTGCAGGCCACGTAATCGTGTATAAGTACACACAGTACATGCACTTCGAGGCCGTGCCCTATGTGCGGGCGGCAACTGGGCAAACAAGACAATGTAATTAAATATATGTGTGTTCTGCATGGAAGCAGTGTGCTGGCAGGCAGACGTGGCCAGCGGGAGATATTAAATCATTTTGTTTTTGAAGTGTGCGGCGAGCGACCAAATGTATACGAGTAAGTACCGCGCTGCCCGCACATTCGACACACCATCGCTTCTTTGCTACTAACACCTGCACTGCCCGCTCATCCTCAAAGTTACCGCATGCACCTAGCATATTGCATAATGAAGCAGATACCAGTGGCTGACAAACACGAAACTAGCTGTTCTCGTGCATGGCGAGTGGTGCGCTAGTAGTTCGTGTGGCACACTGCGTGGCACATGTGAAAATACAAATTCATAAATATTTCTTGCTTAGATTCAAATGTTATTTTTCTCAATTTCCAACCAAAGATAAGGTTTATTTTAAGTAAATTTAATAGTAACACATTTTCAATAAACAATACCTTATTTGCCAGTATATAAGACGACTATTTTTACATAGTTTACACCTTCAAAAATTGCTACTCATCTTATATGAAGGTGTGAAAATTGTCGGTAACCTAAAAATCGCTTGAAAGTTAAGCTTTAAGCTGTGGTGTTGTATGATGTTCTAAGAAATTGTGTGTTCAGTTTTAAAATGAAAACAAGTACCCCTTTTTTTAAATAAAATTTACGGTACGAAATTTTGATTGTCATTCATGACATATGCCACTTTTGTCTCGCAATGAAGCGTGCGTCACTTGGCGATCAATACAACTGGAGCGCATGCCTAGATCCTTTGTCTCGCCAGCCCACAACTCTCTGGCGGAGAAAACGAGGATCTAGGTACTGTACCACACATTCATGTGTCTAGTGCTTGGCTGGCATGCGATATCAGCGCACAGGAATGTGATGACCATGGAAGCAGCTATTGCAGCACAGCATTGCCATGTAGTGTGCAGCATGCTGCAATCCGGCATTGCCGAGTAGCGTACAGCTGCCGACAACTGACGAGGTTGCCGGCCACATATGCCGCCGCCATGCATTACTTGGGCGCCCGAAGGGCAGAAGTAGCCAATGTTATTTTTATGTGTCTCCTATGATGTTTATTTAACGGTAATAAGTGCATTAAAATATTTGACTTAATTTTTAATGTTTTTGGCAAAGGAAAAAAATATATTTCTGCCGGGAATTTCGAAATTAACAATTTCTTTCTTTCAAGATTTTGTACCTTTAAAATCGTGACTCATCTTATGTGCGGGGTCATCCTATATGCCAGCAAATACGGTAAATAATAACTATCGTACACGGAACAGAAATAAAACATAATTGTCTTATATTTATTTAGGGGAGTTTTGTTTACCTTTTATTTTCGATTTGAACTTTGCAAGTTAATTAAAGATACCATGTTGCTGTTATTTCTTCTCAAGACCGTAAATAGTTCGTCTGGAACAGTTTGTTACTTCAGAAGTTTCCTTAATGGCATTAATACTACATATGTATGAGAAAAATACTTGAATATGTACAACATAATATTATGCTTTCTCTCTCGTAGCACATATGTTTAGGATATACATACATACATACACACACGATATGTGTGTATATATACATACATATATTGTGTGTGTGTGTATGTATGTATATCCTATGTATAAGGGCTACGAGAAAGACAGCACAATATTATATATATATATATATATATATATATATATATATATATATATATATATATATATATATATATATAAAGTGGGAGTGGGAGCCCACTACTAAGAGTACGAGGATATTACGAGACATTCGTAATTATGAGTGTTTTGTAATGCACTGTCAATTTGTGTATGCAGTTTAATATATAAATGTTTGGTATTTACGAGTGGTATCGTCATGAGCACTTTCGTAAATACGAGATATTCACAAGCAACAATCATCAACAGACCGCGCAAAATGATTTTTTAAAACTATAAGTAAACATAATAAATACAAGCACACGTGATAATCATCATTCATCGGCTTAGCATAGCAGAGAGAACAATGTGAAATACGGCAACGGTGAAAACGCAGTTGCATCTGGCAACGCTGCCGTGACTTGCTCGACCTCGATTGTTATGGACGCCATCTTGGTACAGCACGAAAGCGATAGTGGCCCGTTGACTGAGTACACACCATCACTTGCATACATCTTGGTTTTATTATGATAATGAACGGCGTTGCGGAATCAGTTTCAAACTCACTATCTTCTTTTTTGTTTGTTATACTTCATGGAGTTAAATGTTACGTTTATGTAACTCAACCTGCTAGAGTTGTTTGTAGAACACTTTAGATTTGTCCGACCATGGCAACACACTAAAAGCAAACTTCATTTGGATCACTTTTGAACGCCTGGACTTGAAGTGTTACACTACACAGCATAACCTGAGTAAGTTATTAAACATCGTGTGTCGTGTTGTCATACATTACGTGTTATGATTTATTAACTATAAGTTTTTATTTTAGCGAAATTTATGTTGGAATGGATAAATGAACTGTACACTTACTAAAAAAAAACATTATTGTAGCTTTGAATACTTGACAACGTGGGTAGTATGGAACAGCCGCGCTTGTCTTTTGTTAGTCCAATCATAAGAACTTATTGGTGCAGCGTTGTTTGTTTCAGCCAATCACAACTGAGCTGGCAGTGCTGTTTTGTTTTAGTTGCCGCCTCGCTAGACATCCATTTTTGTTTTGTTTACCTTACCTTTTACAGTGCTGTAGTGAGTGAAAGTGGTAACAAAGCTAATGGAGATCAAGAAAAAAATTTAATTATTGAATGTTATGCCTAATAAACACATTCCTATCGTTTTTGGCAGTCTTGTTTTATAATAGATACTAGTCAAGGTAAACTGTACTTTTATTATTCCTATCCCACATACTTCAATAACCTAGAAAATTGTTTGTTTATATAAAAATTCGGTTCTTACGACAATTTTTGGTGCTGTTACAAACTCTCGTAGTAATGGGTATGTATATATATATATGTATGTATGTGTGTGTGTGTGTATATATATATATATATATATATATATATATATATATATATATATATATATATATATATATATATATATGGGCAGGGTGCTTTACCTGCCATACAAATAAATGTTAACAAAAATACACATTAAAAAATGTTTTCCTCAGAAATCAGTCCCTGGACACGACAAACCACGTGGCCATGAGACAGGACTGTTTAAGGTATATGAGAAAAAAAATCTGCTGACTAAATGAAGACAGTATGTTATTTACCACCTCTCTTTCAGTAAAGATAACGGAACCTCGAGCACCCGTCAGATGTTTTGGTTTGCAGGGCGAGCACGTTGGCCTAATATGTAATACATTTAATTATATAAACATGAGAACTGTTAAGTTATTGTAGTGGTGTTGCTTTATAAATAAAGTCAGCTCATTATGAACAACTTTCTCACTTTCATACCCCGTCTAACTTGACGCGGGTCGTTCCGCAACTCCCTCTCTCTAATCCCATTGTGCGCATCATGCCACCTGATAAGGAACGGCTGGAGTGGCCATACCGCCACTGCATATGGGAACACACCCGACCACCGACCACGTGCGCGCACGAGGTAGCGGCGTCTAGACAACGCCCCCCGCAATGTCGAGTGTAGTGTGTATGTGCATCGGCCCTTCAGAACTGCCATCCATTGGTAGGAAAGTGCCCCATTGACGGAAATGTAAGTAAATCGACTTTGTAAACACACACCTTGTTTTAGCACTCCTGTGCTATTCCCGTCAAGGAGGATCTCACCACCGACAGGCAGAAGCATTCAGAGGCTAGGGGTAGTTGTGTTTAATGTGTGTAATTGATCTGTAATAACTTTTTGTATTTAACCTAAAATCACGTAGAAACACCCCTGCGCCTTGTGGCAAGTGGGACTCGCCCACGCAGCCAACCTTGCCGCAGAAACATCTTCACTTTTTCTCCCTCAAACACTTTCTAGTAATAATCAACAAATTAATGTTAGTGCTGTTTCATTTGTCTAATTATTAATTTTACGTAATTCTTCAGTGTCTTTTAGCATCTTGTAATCCAAAATTCAGAGTGAACCTAAAATACGTGAATTTTCAGTAGACTTTCCCTTGAAACAAATTTGGGACTCTAATCTTAAAGATTATTTATTATTAGTGTTTTGGGCCTTTGTTTTGTAATTGTATGTTTTATGTGTTCGGCGAATGCTTCCCGCGCTTTGGCTGCACTGCGCCATGCACGCAGGAAGGACTCACCAGTTAGCATTACGCGGCGGACCGAGACGGTCGACGTGTTCGTCACTCCGGGCCCTTCACTACTTTGCAGCCGATCATTGGTATATCAATAGTCTAACTTTACTCAGAGCCGTTTCATTAACTTTGCTTGCCCGGAGGTGGACCTCTCAACCCCTACGACTCACCGCCCAGGGGCATTAACTAATTTTATCTTCACACCCTCGTGGTGAGATTTTTATCAGGCAGCTTCGCCCACCAGTCGGGCTCAGGACCGGGTCCACTTATTGCACCGCCAGTGTATGTCATCGTGGATAACGGTGCTTTCTTCAATAAATACGTTTCTACCAGAACAGGTGCGTACTTATTGCTTGCCGCTTCACGGCCATCAGGGCGCGAGACCCTCCAACCCGCACTCCAGTGCAAGACCCGTAGGGTGTATTTTGTGTGTGTATCTTTTATCCTAGTGCTACGGGCGTGGGGAAAGCCATAAGATTCCCCTACGTAAGTAATAGTACCGACATCGAGTGGGGAGTGTTTTCTTGCAACGCCACACAGTAAAAAAAATTTGTACATTTACAAGGAAATTCTTGTACCGTAATATCAGAACATTATCAGTCAGATAACAAAAATAAGATGTCAGAAACCTTTTAAAGTGGTTACAAATATCGTAAACAACTTTGGGAACTAGTACAATAATGCTAATCAGCAGATTTTTCGAATTGAAACAAAATAAACCTTGGAGACCTTTCACATTTTACAAAACATTTCGTACTGTCACAAAAAATTTTTTTGGGAACTAGTTTCCAAAAAAATTTTTCGTAACACTACAAGCAATTATTGTAAAATGAACCAGATATTAGCTGTAAATATACAAAATTTGTTTGTAGATATACAGAAATGTTTGTAAATGTACAAAGAAATCTGTAAATTTACAAGATTTTTGTAAATTTTACAAAATATTTTCGTAGTGTTACAAAAAACGTTTTTGGAAACTGGTTTCCAAAAAACTTTTTTGTAAAAGTACAAAATTTTTTTTACTGTGCATGGCCGTCGGCCACGTGGCCCTGTAATTTAGAGTCTCTGTTCTCTAAGTGCCCGTTCTCTCTTAACGGGCTGGCGCACCAGGCAAAACAACTCCTAGTCACGACACCCGCTCGCGTCAAATTTCAACAACGAAAAAGTTTTTCACTGACTAACTTTTAAATGTTTCCTTGTGTAATCAAACACACGTAAGGTTAGAGAAAAATTCCTACATATTTAACAAAGAAACTTTTAGCCTTTTAATTTTTTCGTTGGCGTACGGATATATGAAGTTACATACCATAAAAACTTTAATACAGTTTAGCTATTAATTCTTATGTTATGATGTGATATATTTAACAATGCAAGAAAACAGTAAAGCCCAAAATTTTGTTTTGGAATTGTTTAAACCCATTAGAAAGGTACAAAACAACATCTGATGCACGTTTCGATCCTGTAAAATATGCAAAAATTTTAAGATCAAAGTTAAAATAGGAAATTTGTGTACGTTTGGCAACAGCGCACACCGAAACAAGGACAGTGCTTATGGCAATTACAGTGCATTGAAAAGAAACTGTGAATGCCCGTATAACTCTGTACTCTATGAGTTTAACTCATGGTGTCAAGTGGGACGGTTGATTATCTGTGTAAAAACAAAATTGAGCAACCAATAAAAAATAAGGAAGTAACAAATTTTAGCCTGGGAATATCTCTAAATCAAAGAAAGCAAAATTATAATAATTTAAAAATAATACAGTAAGTCCTCGGTTTACGTTGGGGTTACATTTCTGAAAACCGCGAAGTAAATAGAAACGACGAAAAACGAGTCGAGTCTGCCGTCCACAGCTTACAATCGGCCGGAAGCGCGCGCGCACACAGACGTGCCGGCGTGCGATACCATCACTTTTTTCCGTTGCAAACGCTAGCTGCGTTTGCCGGCAATAATACCGTCACACGATCCTTTGCAGCTTTGAAACCAGGTGCAGTTCTTTCTTATTTGGCGATATAGGTTCTCGCCGGCATTTTTTCCCCCAGAAAAGTCCGGTTTCATCTGCATTGAAAGCTTGTTTGGGCGTGTAGCCACCTTCTTCAATAGTCTTCTCAAGTTTCGGAAAAAATTCCTTTGCTACACTGGTGTCGGAATTTACTACCTCGCCTGTCATTTTTATGTTGTGGAAACTATACCTGGGCTTAAATCGCAGAAACCATCCGCGGCTGGCAGCAAACACTTCATCCTTTAAGGTCGAAGTTCCCATTTTTTACTACCTCACTATAAAAATAGTAAGGATTTGTTTCGAATCAGCGCTAAATTTACAGGACAATTGCGCTGTTTCTGTGTTTCCATCCCCACTGCAAGCATCTGCTCCATTGCAGTATGACGTGAATAACTAGTCTTTGTAGCACTGACAGTGGACGACATTAAGTAGAAAGGAACTAAGTCTCAGTTAACTAGAATTGAGATATTCAAGGTCAAAATTTTGTGTATCTAAGCCTTGTATTAATCATTTTTTCCGGGCTCTTATTTTTCGTCAAATGTTATGATTTAGTACTTCTTCTCTTTCTAAGACGTACTTCGGACCCTATTCTTCTACGTGCTATGATTATCTCCAAATTGATAAATTTGTTGGTTGGTACCTTTCTGCTTAATGCCGTCAAATTTTGTTCATGTTTTCTCGAAATGTACGAACTGTGGTAGGCGGTAGTGCTAACACTTTACTAACGTCAACTGCCCTCTAGCCTGAATCAAAAGTCGCCAAACTTCCATTTTCGTGGATAATGAGACAGGTGTTCTGTTCTTATTTTTTTAAATAACGAACTCCGAAGATAAACTCGACAGTTTCGAAGCCATTTCGTAAAGTAATTAGCATTAATTGCAGTGAGCTGATACTGTACTGAAGTACGTTTAAAGCACAGTAATGTAAACTGAAACAGTGGCACGTTCATAAGATCGGGATTACGAGGGCTTCACGGTCATGTATATCTTACAACTTTATCATATTCATCTGTATGTAATATATGTAATCAATTGAGCTGCCATAATACGATTCTTCACGTAAGCTGCAAGCAGACAATGAAAAACGTCGTGAGAGAGCCTTGAAATTAATGGTAAAAAATAACATGATACAATAGAAGACATTAACTCCTCCGAAATGTGATTGGCCCAGGCGATCGCGTGGTATAACTTCACATATCACTTTATCTTAAAAACTTGACATCGACAAGTTTTTCGTTATGTGAAAGTGAACGTAAGTATAAAGTGGCGCGATCGTGATAGGACCCGTTCAAATGTGCTTGGCAAGGTTTTTCCTGCCTATGTGAAAGTTAAAGCAAAGTGAACGTGAAGGCATCGTAATCCTGGCCTAACTCTGCCCAACACAATGTCATCACAGCGGCTGAAGCAGGGCCAAGGGCTATTTGAAGAGTGGAACGGGAATCTGCTGCGTCGTCTCGAGAAGGAGATAAGGCTTTGTCATGCTAACGATGTGGGCGGGCGAGTAGTATTGCATCACAGCATGGAGGGAATGAAGCATTTGTCGCAGCGTATGATAATATAGGGCGATGCACGTGTAGCTTACACTACGTAGGACAAATGAAATGCTATATGCATATGACGATTTATGTACAGTGTATTAATAAAAATAAAATGCACTGTAATCGTAAACGACGTTATTCTGAATCGGCGACTACTTAAATTGAAACATATGTACTCAAATATTAGCGACCTTAATCCGAAACGACGTAAAACAGTACGACGTAAATCGGGGACTTACTGTAATATATAACTATTATATTTGTCATTAATTTTTAAGTAACATTACATAACATATTGTCAACTATAACCATGATGATGTATGGTGTACGGTCCTACATGCGAGAATCCGGGAGTCAACCCTGCTGGGAATTAAGCCCAGATTGTCTAGGTTGGAGGCGAATGATTTTACCATTCGGCCGCGAACCTCTATTTAACTAAGTACTGAATTGCGCAGTTACAGATAACAATGGAAGTGGTGCATGGAGTATTGAAATACTTGGCAGAGACAGACTACATTCAAAACTTCAGGTTTCGGTTTTCTCCATGTTTGGCGTCGATCTGTTTAACCTGACGCCCTTCAAAAATTGCATAACTGATAAACATGCAGCAAAGGGTTCAAATAAAATTGTTGGAAATCTATCCAGGAATAGATTATTCACCTATATGTGAAACTAATGACATCGTTCGAGTATGAATGAGATTTCAAAGTCTTTATTCTGCAATAATAAACTCTCAAATATTTCCTGTCTTATATGATGACTTTTCTTGGCTTAGAAAAACCAACAACAATCAGTGAAGGGGGAAAAAGACTCTCACACTTACGTTTATTGATACAATTTTATGCCATCTGTGATGTCACTGCATTGCAAATGTTTTGCAGAATGTTTATATTCATCGTCTGGAACACATTAAGTGTGGTGTTACACAATGCATTAAAATTGGAACACTTACTTGCTTGTCTTTAGAAATGTGAATCTGAAAACAGAGTATGTATCAAAACCTACAAGTTTGGTACTATCAATATTTATTAAAAAATTTAACAAAACAATGCCAAGTTAATAGCCCATATTAGGTTAATTATAGATTTTATTAATTTAAAAATTGATATATCCAATTTAACTATGTTATCGATGTACCGAAAATACCTAGTATGCAGTTGAATTTAATATTGATATCACAATTTTCGATATCGAACAGCCCTAGTCACCACAACACTGCCAGTGATTTTTCATGGAAATATTTACCAAGTAATTTCTTTACTTTACTGTGAAGTTTAGGAACCTTAACTTAATGGCAGGATACTAGGGTTGCCAAAAATGTGTTACAGTTGCCCTTCTTTATATTTGAATAATGGCTTCAAGAAACTTGTGATTTTAGACTAATGCAATGATATCGTGCCTTTTTAACATGGAGCTGTATAAAATATCCTACACCATATTTTTGACCAATTTTACTGTGTAACTTATTATTATAGTTTTATTGCAAGGTACATACAAACAAAATGTGTTTGCAATAAGATCCTATCTCATTTTTCAAAATTGATCTAACCTTACAATATCACCTACATCTGGGAGGTGGAGTGATGGTTAAACACTCGTATGTGTAGGATCCTGATTATGGTTTTCCAGGAATTTCATAATTCATTTCAGATTAATGCTAGGATGGTTGCCCCCGTTGATCCCCTTTCCCCAGCATACTTGCCAAGGCTGTGGGTTGCAGTAAAACCTGCAATAATAAAATTAATATAAATTTGGGTGACATTCAAACAGTAAAATACGAGTATAACTCAATTTACAAAAGTAATTCACACACAGGTATCATTTTATATTATCGTGAAATGTTGCTCACAAAACAATTTGATACATTTTAATGGAAAACATTTAGTCAATCGCAGTGAAACCCTAGGACAGCAATTATATAGGTATTACATTTTAATCAGTTTTTTGTGTGAATGCAGGCACTCAGTATGCATAGGTACATGTCAGGGTTTCAAGTAATTACGTATTACTGCAAACTATTAACAAAATATTATAATTCTGTAACTTGTCATGCTAATAACTTGATTATATGTTGAATGTGCACTACCCATTACATCTTCATATCGAATCCCACATTGGTAACATCCTGATGATGTCAAAAAATTTCTACGCTGCAGAAAAGAGTAATAACAATAGTAAAGTAAATGTCAATGTCATCATTTTAAAAAATATTTTACCTTGTTAACACACTCATTCCTATACGTATTTTTATAATATCCTCGCTTCTGTAGCAAAAATAATTAACAAACAATTCGAACAAACAAGTTTAATGTAAAACCATGATGTTTTTTCCTCTGATATATTTATTATGTGAAAAGAGTGAAGTGCCACAATGGTAAAATAATGAATTGACACTCTGGACAATTAGTTGTTTAGTTCCCAGAACAATTGTCCATATTTAGATTTTTACGTAGTTTTCCCTGATGACTTCATGCATCTGCTGGGATAGAATCAAACTATACAGCATAGCAGATTCCTTCCTCGTTTCCTAATGTGAGGATACGCCCTCTTGTTACTATGTCAATATTAAAGAGTGTTCAGTTTAACATTTCAGAGTTTGTGAAGGAAACCATGAGTGTAAATTAGTTTATATAGAGAAACAGGGATGTGGCGATAGCCTGTAAAGCGTTTCCAGAGCAAACTTCCGACACCTGTGTGGACGTACTTTTAGACGGTCATGTGATGTGGCGGCTCGTGAGGCCTCGGCGTCACGAGGTGCCGGCAGCTGGAAGGGAGGATTAAGAGGCGATCGCAGTGAGGAGATATAAGGGCTGACGAGCGTGGGCCCGAGGTCGTTGTCAGTTAACAGTCAGGCAGTCAGCTAGTATTCAGCAGGCAGTCATTTTGTGATTTGCCGAAGATGGGCGGTTCCAGCGACGTCTGCGGAGATAGGCATTAAGGCCAGACCATCGGTGGGAGATCGGTCCCCGATGTGTAGTGATATTTAACCTAGCGTTGTAAACGATTAGTCTACTCCACGTCGACACGGAAACGTAAGTGTTAAATTTTTATAACTAAATTAAGTATTCAGGTGTCGGAACTACAGTAAAATTAGTCACGCGAAAATGTTCTGTCTCAATAAGAGTGGTTGCAAGTTGGTAAGAGGGTTCCTGTCAAAAAGGGTTCCGATCAGGGAGAAGAAGAAATGCTGTTTTTTAAATTATCTTTTCCTTAGCAACGGACGTGAAATATGTTAGTTTGAGTATCATTTTCGGAGACTGACTAGTTGATAGGTTCGGACCATTAAAAAATAAATTTTGCTAGTACCATCTTGTTTGGGTAGTATAGGGTAAATAGATAACTTGAGTTAAGGAGCTTTCAGAGGTTAGCTGGGTCTTGAGTACAGAATGTGATGGTCAGTTACTCTCATTTAGCTTAATCAATGAAGTGCCGGTACAAGAGTGTATGTTAAATTGTTGTCTGAATCGTAGAGTCTTGATAGTTGCATGACAAAGCTAAGACATTTGTTTTTTCTGAGAAAGGATAATATAATTACCTCAATAAAATTAAATAACGTATTCTCAATTACTAATGTTACTGTAGAGATTAAAACCTGGTGCAGGCAAGTTACGTTACGGCATTTGCACGATGTTCTGTAACTATGTACGTGTACCACCATTTTGATTGGCGATTGATAATGGTATGGTAAGAATGTTCTAGAGTGATACACTGCTGTTGCACGCACGGTAGAAATTATGTTTTGTAATTATCGTGGTGGGAAGGGAGAATGGGTGCTAAAGCTCTCATTCTCAGTGGTATTAAGTAAGTTTAAGTATAAGTACGTGTCCATTGCGTGAACTGTCCGGGTTACTATCGTTCGCGGCCCCACCCCCTCCGAAGTTAAGCCTTGCGGCATATTCCTTAACTGGGGCAAGGAAGTCGCAACCCCATCTGGCGACACGCTCAGAACACCGAGTAAGCCTGGAGAAGGCTTATAATTTTCTCCTGATGGCAGCATACCGTTTCCCTCCCCTTAACATCTAGGGTTGCGAACGGGCTCTACATAACGTCCTGGTAGACAAGGAATGCCGCCTCGTGACACTAAGCTACTGGTTCAATCCTATATTACCATGCTGTCGACTATATGTCAAACTTTACCCACACATTTTCATTATGTTTTTGACAAGCTCTATATTACCAGTGTCCTTTCATATGCTTGTGGTAATTTACAGAGTTAAAATAAAAATGAATATTTATTCTACAGGCAAATATTTACAGTAATGTATATAGTGTACTTGTCCTAATAGTCACTAGAATGAACTGTGACAGTTAAGGCAATACAGCACACATGTAGTACAATTTAAATGAGAGCGCCTAGTTATTTAAATATAAGGACAGTCTAAATGGGTGTTGAACTTTGTTGCAGCTGGTTAAAAACTACTATGACTGTACTTGTGCTCTCAGCCTACTGTTAGAATAAAAACAAATATCAGAGGAGGGTTGTTGTTGGGTACTTTCAAAATGTTGCGCACATTAAGAACACTATTAATGAGCTTTCCAATACAGAACAACACATGGCTTTTCACAGAGATAATGCCTCACTATCTAAGTAACGAGATAAATACAACTTTAGCCAAAGATCCTACAGTAAATTTTGCTTCGGATATTCCCACAATGACAGAGTCATCACTTCAAGTCCTAAAGTTCTAGTAACATGACAGAAATATTGTACGCCAGTTCAGTAGCTTGCATAAGAGCTGTGGACCACCAAGTACTGTACGTGCATCAGTGCCTCCTATCACTCCTTTACTTCCAAGCCACCAAGATATAAGACAAAGCTCTCGGTAGGTGTTGCTCATCAGACCATAATAGAGCTCACAAATTTGTAAATAGATTAAATATATTACGAATACACCAATAGATCTAACCATATGAACTCTGAAACTGCGACATAGTTTATTTACAAATTTATTTTCCAGCTACGTAACTATTCAAAGGAGTATACTGAATAAATATTTACTAATACAAAGAAGCATGTTAAGTGAGAATGCCTGGAATTTTGGACCTTAAATTTAAAAATGGTGGAAAAATAACCCTTGGATATACCAATTGTTTCTCTAGTGCATAGTAATGTATGGACTCTGTGCTCTTGTATACAGAATGTGCAGCCCTGATATTGTACTTTTTATAAAGGACAATTTTTTTTTTTTCATTTCCAGTGCTATTTCTAAGAACTGCCATTTATAGTACGAGTGAAGCAAGAAATTTACTTTTTAAATTTTGTATTGAGCAATATGCATTTGTTTTTTTTTATTTCAGCTGATTTGTTAACTCCAAAAACAGTTTGCTTAAATACATGGATATTATACTTCTGGGGGAAAAACATTGATTTGGAAATATTTAAAGGGGATATTGAACTGAGGAATATGAACATAACTGTATTTCCCTAGAGTTGATAGTGAAAAATAGTGTCTGTAAAATGTGTATTAAATATATTATGATCCTAAACATAGGTACATTTTGCATAAAAATAATTACACGAATATTTTTGTTTATTCAAAGCAATTAACATTTAAGTTTTTGGTACGGCTTCTTACGCAAAGTGCTATTTTTTATGTGTCGGGTTCAAAATAATAAAAACCTTAACGAAAGTTCTCCAACAGTTATATTACGCATTACAAATATTCTTGGAATTCTTACTAAGAATTTTGCAAACTTTACATACACTATAAAACCGGGGAGTAACGACTATTAAATCGAAGAATTTTGGGTTATCGCCTATCAGATCACTGGTTATTTACACTGCCAAATTTCAAATTGACATTAAAAAAACACTTACTTATGTGATTCCATTTACACTCATTTGTAGACTACAAGGAAGGTTAGGATATTTGTCCAGTATATTGGTATATTGTATTAACACTTATTCTGCTTTTCAAATACTTTCTTAACAAGAAATTTCCTTCACATATTGAATATTGGGTTACTCTCTTGTATGTTTAAAAAGTAAAGTAAAAAAAGTTGGGAGAAAAGGAGGAGAGTGTAAATCATCACACTTCAATTTATTTTTTACCCTGCAAGTAGATATATGAAACCAAATAGTGCAATCATGATCGTTCATGTCAGTTGTAAATTGTCTAGTTAATTTTAATGTTGAAAATGATATTGTCAATGTTCAATAATAAAAATGTATACTACATACAAACTGGTAATAGAATATGTACAATTTTTGCACCATAATACTTATTACATTTACATTAAATGAAAAACATGCAAGAGGAACCTGCATTATATAGTCAACATTCACTCAGTTTGCATTGGAACTTTAAGTCCATCCCATGTAAGAATTCCGTATCTTGACAGCCGATGCCACCAATATTTATAACACGCACCAGAATAACATACTATTTAAACAACTGGAAGTGATCCTATGGTCTGATGAAGACAGGAACAGGAAAAACATTCAGTCTTGATAATGACCACCCAGCAGCTTGACATTTGTACAAAAACCAGTTGCAAAGTAAGAAGCACATAATCCATCCAGAGAAAAGTAATACAGAAAATTTTTAATAAATGTTACCTGGTACCTTATACAGTATTTTAACAGATTTTTTGGTAAAAACATTTGGTTCTTGTTGTAGGCCTATAATGCTTTTTTTTTCAGGGTGCCGACATGGAAAAATTCTATGTTTAATGTTTTTTTAGAAAGTATGTAAGTGGTACTATGTATTTAATATCAATTCCACGTGAGATTTTGTGCCTGTCAACAGCAAAAATGTAGGCCTACGTATGTATTATCAAAAGGAAACGCCAGAAGACCTAAGCTTATGTATTTCCCGGTCATTCAAGTGTACTTGTTTAATCATATTATAGCATTTGGCTATAGAAAAGAATATTTGAAGTTTAATGTTATTCATTTTACTGTATTTAATTAATATTTTTCGTTCACTTCTTAGCTATGCTAACCTAATGTATGCAATTAATTTTGTTTTAATTTTCTTTTATTATGTACGTATAATCTATTTCTCATTGAATTACTAAGGTTAGTTAATGACCGCTCCTACCTGGTTAGTTAGCTAGTTTAAAATTATTTATTCATTTTTTTTTTATTTTTGTTGGAACTCACATCCAAAACAGTAATTTTATTTTTAATTTATTTCAATTTATTTTGTTTTTTTTTTTTTCGTTTCGGTTTAAGACTATCTCCAACCTAAATACCGCTATGGTAAACCATCGCGAAAGCTAGAGAACAGCCGCGAGCGAGAGGGGTTGCAGAGAGATGGAAGAGTCTTGGTCCAACATCGAAACCGATATGGTGGGAATTTTTATGTTTGCTACGCTAGTTAATATCTAGCGCCATCCTAATGATTTTTATATTTCTTTGCTGTGACCAAAGACTAAGTTTAAATCTAGGAAGGACACGTGGAGTTTGAGAAAAGCCCACGTACCTTAATTAAATTTTATTTATTAGTGCGCAAGATTTTGGAGATGCGGCGGGACGTTTTGATCGCGCCATTTGCAGCAGGACGCTGATTAGTATGACGCCGATCCAACTTTAATTAGTTTCACGCTCTATACACCCGTTTTTGACTTTTCACTTTTCATCGATTGTAACCATCAAGTTTTATTTGGAATTTTAATTATTTTGGGAAGAGACTTATTTGATTTATTAAGGCTTATCCAGAACTAGTAGTCCTGATTTTTCTAGAGGACTTAAGCCTACCGTGCAGACACATTTGAGCTTAGCTGAGGAACTATTAAGAACCCTGAGAGGATATTTAAGTGTTTTAGTGTAAAGGAGAAAAATAATTTAGTATTTTCAACTTTAATTTTTCGTTGTGGAGATAGTCATTTAAAGCTTATTTTCGGAATATAATATCTTGCATTTAATTGCTTCATAATTAATTATTTTACATTTTAATTAATTTTGATTTGAATTACACAGGAAAGGAAATTAAATCAGCCTACAGAGATAATTCTATTAATTTATGTCAGCATTATTCGATTCAACATTTTCAGATATCCTTCAATAAATTTAATTTATTTTTAGAGGGCTACTTTATTACAAGGTTAAATGTTGTTTTTCCAGTTTCTTCCAGAGAGAGGTAAAGAACAACACCTTCACCCTAAAACTAGCCTACCATAATAAATTTCAAGCTAATATTTTGTCTCCGCAAACACACTATAAATTATATTTAATTTTATTATTAATCTCATTACACATACCCCTTAAATTCAATACACCTATACAATATGTACTATTGCCAAAATTATTTATATCTGCTCTGGGCAATTACACATACCTAGGTTTGTTTATTACTACTTACACTTTATGTTAACGTACTATTTTCATTAAGGTTGTTAGAATGCAAATTTTTACTATGTTGTCTGCAAAAATATTCTTACAATTTTTTTTTTAGTATTGTGAATGGTATGATTATAACAACATTGATATAAAATTTGTTCTAGTTTCGACGGTAGGCCCTACCATACAAGGTAAGTTTTTGAATAGTCTACTATATGAAACTTAAAATAACTGTTTTATGTTCTAATAGCGCAGAACCAAACTGAAGGCAACAAGAAGAGTAATTGTAATAACGCTTGTATGGATTCTTTTATTTTAGTTTAAAGATGTTTGCATGCATTGTCATATGTTCTTGCAATTTCAGTTTGTTGTAACCAAATAAGGTACTGTTTAAACTTTTTAGGTGTGAAGAAGAAATAAAAACAATAATTACTACATACATAAGTTACCCATACATTTTTGTTTATTTTTGGTGATGCCCTTAAATGTTACAATAATTCTGAGCATACCAAGGAAAATATACTATAAATAATGTAAAATCTTGAATGATTATATTAACTTTACATCTGTAGAGTAGGCTATCCATAACTGCAATACGAAATCATTTTCCATTAATACTACCTATCTAACCCTAAGATTAATGTGCAGCGCTTGACACTGAGGTCTTTAGCGCTGGTCATGGTGAGTATGGAGCAGTGCCGGAATGAAAGGGCGGGGGAAATGGGTACTTGTCTGAGATTTAAAATATAATCAAAAGATAATCACGCCACAACAAATTTTGGAGTTTATTGCAATCATATACCTTAACTGTTGGCTGTCACCTGGAAAACACATGGTGGTGGAAGGATACATAATATATTCGTTTACATAGTCCTATTTTTTATGGCCTGTCAAATAATGGAATTAATATATGGCATGAACTGTAATACATTCTCTATTCTTACAACACATGCTTTTATCATCATCAATGTAAAATTTAAAGTATTTGTGGTGTCAAAACAACTAACGGCGGTCTCACCAAAAACCCCTAAACTTTAGGGGTCCCTCAAAATAAAATTAAGTGTTCCTTAACACAAATAATTGTTTCACCAATGTTAAGGGACACTTAAAATCCTTTAAGTAGCCCTTAGTTTAGGTGGCGAAATTCGGGCCCTTAACTCTCTAAGGGTCACTTAGGCCGGTAATTATAAACGTCTTTCGAAGTACAACCAATCTCCCTCCACCCAAATCTGGTGTTTTGCACATTATAGACCTCTTTCAGAGAGCGGCGGATAGCCGGCGAACAACCATTCGCCACCAAGTTTCCACTTTTTGGGAGATTGCAGGTGAATGACGGCCAGACCTCATTCGGCGAATCACCAGCTGTTCT
>PNEQ01123294.1:9182-22993 GCA_003012365.1 Medauroidea extradentata | reverse complement strand
TTGTCATATCGTCGTACCAGGTCTAAGCAGAACTGCACAAACGTGAAAGGTAAGTATTCATTTCATATAACAAGCCCTCCACATATCTCTGCTCAATAACAGACATTGTTATAATTTCGATGTAGAATAAAACCAATATACGTAAAAATAACAAACGTGACGGGAGACAAATGAGATGCAGGTCGACCATTGCGTCTCAATATTATACCACTCTAAAATATATAAGTATAAAATCCTAAACTATCTCTACAAGTTATCACTCAAAAAAGGGAGAACTGATCATAACATACCTAAAGCTTTCAATTATTATACGGCTTCAAATGTGAAAAATGAGCTTTTCGAGCGATATACTTATTCTCAATATCAACTAACAGTACTGTTACAGGTCCTAAAAATCTAACTATTCTATACGGACCAGTATAGGTAGCGGCCAACTTGGCAGAGAAATAACTAGCTTTATTACTCTGCACAAATCTCCGACATAGACATACTACCAAATCTCCTTTGTTGTATTCATTATTCAATCTATCCGAATTATATTTTTGGCGACATTTCGCATGGCTTTGCTCAAATTATGGTATACTTCATTCCATAAGTCGTCTAGTTTGTATATTACTCTGCATTTCCATGGCCTGACTGGGTATTTGCCAAATATTTAATAACGGCGACGGTAGCTCTCTCCCTTAAAAATATTTTGCTAGGTGTAAATCCCGTAGAACTATGCGGAACAGAATTAAACGCCACAGTAAGCTCACTTAAATTCTCGTCCCAATTGTGTTGGTCTTTATTATGAAAAATACGTAATGCTCCTTTAATGTTTTTACTGACTCTCTCAACCTGATTCGGACAGGGGTAATACGGTCTAGTGTTAATATGCTTAATACGCCAACTATAACACATATCATAAAACAATGTGGAATTAAAATACGTAGCGTTATCTGACTCTAACTCCGCCGGCCCACTAAAAAGTTTCCATACCCCATCGTTTAAAGCTTTAACACTGTTCATAGCCTTCATGTTTCTAAGGGGGACCAATATCGTAAATTTCGAAAAGCAATAAATAAGTATCAAAATACAGTTTTTTCCATTTTTAGAGCGAGGCAAGGGACCGAATATATCTACATGCACCCGCTCCCAAGGTCTCTCGGTCACTCGTGCCGCATGCATTCCCACACGACTATTTCCAAGTTGTTTATTCAAATGACATTCTCGACAACTTTTAACGTATGAAGCAATCTCTCCTATCATGCCAGGCCAATAAAATTCTTTTTTAACTAACACCTGGGTTTTAGCTATACTCCTATGTCCCCCTATCGAAGAATTATGGAAATAATTAAGTATCATATTCCAAGCCCTAGCTGGAACAAATATTTTTCTTCCTGTTTTATATAAAAAGAATAAAATATCTTTATCTATTACAAATTGATTTTCTTTATTCACCAAAACTATCTGTTTAATTTATTTACATTCCGGGTCCTCATCCTGCCATTTATTAACATCAATAAACGCTTCGGGAATAGTTCTGATCACGCCACATTCCGTACTATCGTATCCTCCCCCTATTTATTCTCCATATGTTTCGTTTACCTCATAGTCCTCCCTATAAAACATACGTGATAGACAATCTGCTATCACGTTCTCCTTACCTTTTACGTGCTCAATTTTAAATTGGAAACGATTAAGCTTAGCTATCCAACGCCCAATTTTCCCTACTTGTTTTGGGTGAGAATATAGCCAAGGTAGAGCCTGGTTATCACTCCACAAATCAAATTATTGATGGTCCAGAAATGTCTGAAATGTTTCAACTCCCAAAACACAAGCAAGCGCCTCTTTTTCAAAAGCACTACAATGTTTTTCTCCCTCTGTCTACGTCCTACTCGCAAAAGCAATCGGTTTTAAACCCTCTCCTTGATTCTGCATCAACACTGCTCCTAAAACTATAGAAGACGCGTCAACTTGCAACATAATTTTTTTGTTAAAATCTGGTAATATAAGTACTGGAGGATGAGATATACTATGTTTCAATTCCTTAAAAGCCTTTTCTTGCTCTTCCGACCGAACGAAAGGCACCCCCTATTTCCATAAATAGTTAAGTGGAGCGCACTTCTCCGCATAGTTATCTATAAACCGGGAGGAATACCAGAGCATACCTATAAATCTCATAATTCCCTTAACGTTTTTGGGAGTGGGAAATTTAACAATAGAGGCGATTTTCTCGGGGTCCGTTACTAAACCACGCCTGGCAAGAATATAGCCCAAGAAACTTATCTCATTCTTAGCCCAATAGTCATCTTATCTGGGTTTACAGTAAAACCCAGCTGTCTTAATTTTTCCAAAACAATTTGAAGGTGTTCCAAATGTTCTTCCGCATTTTTAGAGTAAATACATATGTCATCAAAAAAAAGAATGAAGAATTTAAATTGGTATGGTTCTAAGGCTTTCTGTAAAATTCTAGCTAGACACTGTCCCCCAAAATTTACACCAAAGGAAACACAGTTCCACTCATAGAGTCCCCACGGGGTAACAAACCGGTGTACTTTTTACTATTCTCTGCCAATACGCGTTGATGAAAAGCTGTGTTCAAGTCTATTACCGAATATATTTTAGCCTGACCAAATTGTTGCAATACATTAGCAATATTAGGCACCGGAAATGGGTCCAAGCAGATCTTTCTATTAGTCTGTCTATAATCTACGACTAGGCGATATTGCCCTGGCCTATTGTTGGCAACCAGAAATGCAGGTGATGCAAAAGTGGAGGTAGATTCCCTAATAATGCCTTCCTCTTTAAGATCTTGAACTATTTTGCGTAAGGCCTCCAGTTTGGGCCGGGCTCATTGATACGGCTTTAGCCTGAGAGGTGACTCATCGTTGACCTTAATTTCATAAGGATAACGTATACAACACCCGATACGTTTAGTAATAACATCGCTGTATTCATGAATTAATGTAGTTAATTTCTCATTCTGCTCCTTATTGAGGACCACTTCCTTTGCTACTACATCAGCACAAATTTCCCACCTCCGTTTGTCCTTGAATAACTTCATTCCCTCGCTCTGCTTGTCAAAGCTAAACTTTAGTATTTTGCTAGTAAAGTCAATACTCGCCCCAGTTTCCTCCAAAAACTGAAGACCTAAAATAATTTTATTAATTAAACCTGGAACTAGCCAAAAGTATTTATTCCAAGAATATTTCCCCACTTTAATATGCAATTTCAATTTAGTCTGGATTTTACATGTAACTCCATTAGCTACATACAGCGTAAAACCCTCTTCACTCACCAACTTATTCTTTAAATCCGGATACCTTTTTACTAATTTACAAGCAAATTCCTGGGAAATAAAATTTTCAGATGCTCCCGTATCCAATAAAGCATTAACCACCCAATCACGTAACAGTAACTGAGAATTAGCTTGCTTTCCCATATGTTTTCTATAAACAACAGCTATTGACCCGGTTTTATTGTTATTCCCATTCTTACATAAATGGGCAACATGGCCTTCCCGGCCGCATTTAAAACAAGTATAAGTTCCCTTTTTAATTTTTACAATGTATGGCAATGTGTCCCGATTGCCCACAAGAGAAGCACTTATGCTGAGAACTAGATTGCACCACTTTATTTTTTCATGGCCCTTATTTTCTACTAAACTATTTACTGTAACATTTTTTTCAGCAACAAGAATCTCGTTATTTTTCGTCTCTTTATCATACTCACGAGAAATTACCAATTTATTTTCAACGTCAATTGCCCATTTACGTAATTCCTCAATGGTTACAAGAAAATTTAATCCTACACTATGTGCCCTGCTTACAGGCGACACATTTACAATAATTAATTCCACTAAGTCTTTTTCCGGCAAGGTTAAATTCAGGGCTAATTTCGCATCCTCCACTGAATGCACAAATTGCAAAACGTTTTCGTCATTTCTTTGGAAATGATACACGTACTTCTTAATAATGCCATCCAACCTATGTCTCGGAGACAATTCCTTCCATAATTGGCATTTTACAGTACGCCAGCCTTCATGTTTTACAACAGCCGCGATCAAAATTCGTAAACAAATACCACTGCATTTAGTTATCAAGGCTTGTAACATTAAAGTTTTATTCTCAAAGATGTTTAATTGTATTACTTTGTCCACTTGGACACAAAACTGAAACAAACTATCAATGTTATCATCTGCTACGTTAGTAATATTAGCAAGAGACGACGTGGCGGCGTATTGTAAAATACGCGAATCAAAAAGTTTTTGTTCTACCTGGCTGCTCTCTGCGGTTTTCACGTCATCACGCCCTTTCTTAACAACATTAGACATTAACTTTCTCAAATCATCAATACTCGCGGAGTCTTCAAATTCTACTCCGGCCGCATGCAACGTTACTGTTGATGTCGGCTTGTCAACTTTATATACCCAGCTGGCCATGGCTTTAAAATATACTATTCTGCCAACCAATAATCCGTAAAATGGAGCAAAGTGGCGCAGCTGAGATGTTCTCCCTTCCTTGGGGGTACACTCAAGTGCCTCACTCTCTGTATTGACAACTCCCCCAAAATTTAACAAAAATATGACGATCGGGACGAACAACCTGAAAAGGGACATTTGAACTGAGTATTGATTAACGATTTCAAATAGATTACGGCAATACTGTAAACGCATTTAATATTTCAAATGCTATAACAAATCAACAGGTTACTATTACGTCTGTTAACGATGCATAGTAGAAAATTATAAACTACAATCTAAATATTCAGCTCAAAGAAAACAATGTACCGGTACCGGATTTATAATCAAAGTTCTGCCATTCATTATTAAACCTTGGCATATCTCTTATTTTAAAATTTTCAGTTTTGCAAATAGTTACCAGCTGGCGCAGACTAGCCACACATTATTTTCGCGAAGCAATGACGCAAGGCAAAGTTCACTTCTAGTAGACGTAAAAAGTATCAGTCATTTCTCTTCCTACCTTGAATGCTGGTTTTGATCACGTACTGTGGTAGAGCCCAACCTCTCAGAAGCCTGCTGTTTGACATGAGGAAGTCTTCCCTTCATGGCGCTCGTTGACCGTTTTTAAGTGGACGCCTTGCGTTGTAGTCTCGTAGTCCCTTGAAGTTACGCGACGTTCATGTAAATATACCATATAATTTGCATGTAAATTCTGGTTGTTGCAATTTAACCGGCATACCAACGCACTCGTTCATTATTGGAGTTGTTGTAAGGCAATTTCGACCTAAACAAAGGGACATTGTAGGTGTCAACAGAGAAGTTATGTTATGTGAAGTTGGCACTACTGTTGAACAATGTAATCATTGGAGTGATTAATAAATCGGTCTCAGTCTGCTGTTAACGAGATGTTATGCAATGACCTTGTCCAAACATAACATAGGTTATGGGCCCAGATAGCCTTGTATGTCGTCGGGTCTATTTGATTGTGAGCTGAAATGCGTAGCACAACCGTAGTTGCGGTGGTCAGATTGCTAGCAAGTTTTTTGTGTGTTCGCGAGTGCGTACATTTACAGGTACAGGACATCATGATTCCTGCGTCGTTTATCGGTATTCCGCAACTCGCAAGCAATAATTTCTCCAACTGGTTGTGGTGAGTTGAGACGTTTTTGGAAAAAGAGGGAGTTATTGATGTCATTAGTATTTCTGATAAAGCGAAACAGACATTATCAGCTGAAGATAAGAAGCAGTACGAAGAGCGTGACAAGAAGGCGAAATGGGTCATTGCTCAATGTGTGTCGGACAAGCACTTGGAGATAATAAAAGGGGCAACATCAGCGAAGGATATGATGGGTTCATTAAGAAGTGTATTTGCACGAAAGAGCCCAATTTCTAAATTGTTTGTTATGAAAAAGCTTTTGAAGTTGAACTTTGCAAAGGGAGAGCTGCAAGACCACTTCCTTGAGGTAGAAACATTACTTCGTGAATTAGAAGCCTTAGGTGCGGTCTTAGATGAGACTGACAAGGCGTGTTACCTGCTACTGACGATGCCGGATAAGTACGACAGCGTAATCACAGCCGTTGAAACAATGACTACGAATATCAGCTTGGAGTTTGTGAGGGACGACTTATCGACGCAGAACTTCGCATGCTGGAGGGAGAGCTGTCATCATCAACACCAGAGCCTGGCTGTACGTTTGCGGCGCGGCAGTCGAAGGTGACGTGCTACGAGTGCGGTGAGAAGGGACATTTCAAGAGGAATTGTCGGAAGTGGAAACAGAAAGCTGGTGGTAAGATTGGCCGTGGACGAAGTATGCACAGGGGATTTGTTGCAGCAGAAACGGTGAGTGATGATCTTGTATTTACCGCGTCAACCTCTTTGCTGAGTGACAATGAACACCTTAATGTGGTTAATTTTGTTTGTGATTCTGGAGCATCAGAGCACATGGTTAGTGAGAAGTATAGACCACGTACGTCAAACATTAAAACATTAGATGAACCAGTTGCTATTGTAGTAGCGAATGGAAGTAAGACACTTGTTGAAACAGAAAGAGGTGATATTGTGTTTGATAAGTGTACATTAACAAATGTGTTGATTGTTAGTAACTTAAGATATAATTTGTTGGCCATTTCAAAGGTATGTGAAGCTGGATATCACACTGCTTTTAGTTATAAAAAAATGGAAGTAAGAAATAAGTCGAAACAGGTAGTCCTGGTAGGATACAGGGTGGGTAAACTCTATCTTGTTGAGTTGGCTTGCTCAGCTGGGGAAATCAATAAGGGAACAAGGGAAGTGTATTCCCAAATAACCTGGCATGAGAGGTTAGGACACCCTGGTTTGGAGGCCATGAGAAAGTTAGGAACTGTGACAGGCATAAAAGGCATGGAAGGGATAAAAGAATGCAAAACATGTCTTGAGAGTAAGTTGTCTAGGCAACCTTTTAAGTATGTCTGTCCGAAAGGGAAATATTGTTTACAAATAATTTGCAATGATTTGTGTGGTCCCATTAAACCTTCTACTTGTGAGGGTTATAATTATTTTCAGACCATAACAGACACATATTCAGGATTTTGTATGGTGTTTCTATTAAAGACTAAAGATGAAGACAGTGTTAATTTGAAACATTATGTCAAAACAACAGAGAGACAATTTTCAGTAGAAAATTATAAGGTGTTTTGGATACGGTGTGACAATGGGGGTGAGTTTTGTTCCTCAAGTTTCAGAAGGTAGTGTTATAAGAAGGGGATTCAATTGGAGTACACACCTGCTTATACGCCTCAGCTAAATGGTTTAAGTGAGAGAATGAATCGAACCTTGTTAGAGAAATCCCGGCGTTTGATAGGGGATCTGTCAAAATATCTGTGGGGGGAGGCTGTGAGGACAGCAGCGTATTTATACAATAGGATCCCTAGATATGATGGTCATATACCTGCAGATACCTGGTATGGATAGAAGGTAGATTATAACAAAATAAGGTTGTTTGGAAGTAGAGCTTTTATTAAAGACAACCGTCCAACGCTAGGAAAACTGGATAAAAGAAGTAGTGAGGTATACATGGTGGGGTATGCATCAAATGCATACAGATTTTTTGTTCCAAACACAAGAAAAATCATTCTGTCACGGGATGTAAAGTTTTTGGAGGATTATCCTCGGGTAGTAGACATTGAGAGTGTCGAGAATGAGGCAATAGAAGTAGATTTGGAGGAAAAGTTAGAAGAAACTAGTAGTGATCAAAATAACAGTAATTCAAGTGAATCAAATGAAAAAGAAGTAGAAGAGGTTAGACGATCAAAAAGAAATAGGGTACCTCCAGTCTGGCAGAAAGATTACATAACCTCTAATGAATTTCTTACACAGATAGCTTTATGTGCAATAGGTATACCTGACGCTCATATCCCTGTGAGAGTGTCAGATATACCAAATAGTCCATATAGGTTGTTGTGGGAAAAAAGCTATGCAAGAAGAGTTACATGCACTTGATATAAATAATACATGGGAACCAGTCGAAAAACCTAAGGATGAAAAAGTAATAGACTCTAAATGGATATTTACAGAAAAAGAAGTACAAGGAAAGAATGTTAAAAAGGCAAGGTTGGTTGCTAGGGGTTGTTTTCAGGACTTAAGCACTGAGGAAAATATTTTTGCTCCTGTGGCTCGAATGCTAACTATTCGGATTCTTTTGTCTTTGGCTGTAAAATTGGATTGGATTATAGAGCAGTTAGATGTAAAAAGTGCTTTTTTTTGTATGGGGAATTGAAGGACCCTGTTTTCATGAATATACCAGAGGGTGTTAAAGTGTCTAATAATAAAAACCTTGTTTGTAAATTAAAAAGGGCCTTATGTGGACTTAAAAAATCACACAGGTGTTGGTATGAGACTTTGAGTAATGAATTGTCTAGAATGGGATGAAGGAGACCTGAATTTGATCCTTGTTTATTTCTTCAAAGGGATTAATACATTGTAGTGTATGTAGATGACCTATTGATATTTTCAGATGACAAAGAAAAAATAGGTTACATAAAAAAGGCATTTAAAAGAAAAGTTTTACATGAAAGAAATGAACGAAGGAAAGAGGGACTTCAATTTCCTAAGACTAGAAATAAGCTGTAATGATACATGTATGTACATTAGTCAGACCAAGTTGATAAAGAAGGCATTGGATAGGTTCAATATGACAAATTGTAGATATTCAGACTTACCAATGGAATTGAAACTTGATCTGCAACCATCAGAAACATGTGATAGTGATGTGCCATATAGAGAACTAATAGGGTGTTTAATGCATATCATGTTAGGTTCTCGACCAGAATTAAGCTATCCCTTTGGGTATTTTAGTAGATTCCAGAACTGTTATGGAAAAGAGCATTATAATTATTTACTACGTATATTGAGGTATTTAAATAAAACAATAGAGTATTGTCTGTGTTACACTAAAAATTATTGCAACATAGTAGTCATATGTAGATGCGGATTATGCAAATGATAGGAAAGATAGAAAAAGTGTATCAGGATACTTTATTAGGGTATATGGAAATAATGTAATTTGGAAATGTAAAAAGCAGAACTGTGTCAGATTATCGAGCACAGAGGTAGAGTATATAGCGTTGGCCACTGCAGCCACTTAGAGAGAGTTTGTGAAAAAGATTCTGTGTGAACTACTTGCTATCAGTAATATAGGGATAGTTATACAGAGTGTAAGGAAATGAATAGCCCAAACTCCGGGAGGTGATTCCTCATGAAAAATGAAGTCAACATTATCTAGGACACTTTTTAAAAAAGTGATTGTTAAGGGCGGAACAAGCCCTTGAAAATCGAGTTTGAAAATCGTATTTTGTCAGAAAATCAAAAACGGTCAGGAGTTAGATTACGGTACTATGAGTGGTGTTACGTATTATTGAGATCTTAAACGTGTAAAAGTTTCAGCCTTCTAATCGTCCCCTTTTATGAAAATAATAGGGGTTGCCTCCCTTATATCGTATAAAATTACGTTTGCGTTACAGTTTGTGAACATTACATGTTGTCTTATTGGGCTGTACACCGTAAGGAACAAAAAAGTTGTCGCAAATGCCTAGAATGCACCGTTTACCAGAAAATGAACACAATTGTTCTGTACCTGGTATGTAGGCAAAACGTGCTACATCCGACAAAAAACGGATTTGTACCATGATCTCTGGAAAATTCAACCCGTGATGCAGTTGTTGAAGCACGTCACCAAATGCAGTTACATAAACGTAAAAACAAAAACATACCCATGCGTGACTCAGTTAATTTGGCAACAAATGTAATTTAGCAAAATGCACCAAATTTCTTTATTTTTGAGACAGGCATACGCGAACTTCGTAAACAACAGAACATACTTTAGTACATTATAATGTAATGTACGTGTTTCGCTAAGAAATAAATAATATCGTATCGGGGATGCACCCTAGGGGCGGGGATAACTCCAAACTTGTTAGTGGCATTCTGATTTTGGGCCTGTAGGCTGCCATCATCTCTGCATTGTGACAATGGAATGAGATCCTAAGAGGGAGCGCTGCCGGAATAAAAGGGTGGGGAAACTGGAGTTCTCTAAGAAATCCTGCTGACCAGTGACATCGTCCCACACGATTTCCTCTTGCAAAAAACTGGGACTGTAACGCACCGGGGATCGAACCCAGTGAAAATCGAACCTGGATCGTCGTGATGGGAGGATATGGTCCTGACCACTGGACCATAGTGGTCCCCAATAAATGCCGATGAATAATAAAAACGAAATGCTATGAAATGACAACTCTGCGGCCAGGACGTTTTGTCAGCTGTACAGTTTAAAAAATTACAGGGGTTGTCTTAAATAATAATCACACAGATGCTTCGTATTGTGTACGGCATTCAATGGTATGGCCTTACGAACAAGGCCTACAAATTTGTCTATCCTAAATTTCACAATATTTTGATATGTAAAAATGTTGGTGCACAACGCTTAGAAACGAAGGATGTGCGAAGTTGCGTTCACAGTAGGATCGATACATCAATAGCGTTACAGTACATCAGGAAAGTCTGTAACTGATTGCCTAAGAGTTTGATATGACCTCCTCCACATACGCAGCACAGTCTCAACTTACGCAGTAGAGACCCAGGCACACGTTCAAAGATATCTGGGAAATCTCGCACATTGCCTGCTACAGTTGCGAGTCCTGCTACCAAGTCCTCCTCGTCCACAATTGGGGCCTGATACACAGCACTTTTCATGTACCCCCACAAAAAGAAGTCCAGAGGATTTAGATCAGGGCATCGGGGTGGCCATGCAACAGGTTCACCGCGGTCAATACATCTGTATCGAAATGTTGTAATCAAGAAGTTTCGCTTAATACGAGAGAATTGAGGCGGCGCACCATTCAACTACAACCACAAGTTCTGTCGAACCACAAGTGGTGCATTGTCTAGCGGTTTAAGTAGCGTATTCTCGAGACATATCCGGTACATGACACCATTAAAGATTACAACCCCAGTTTTTCGCAATTGGGAATCGTGTGGGACGATGTCGCTGGTCGGCAGGATATCTCAGAGAACTCCCGTTTCCCCACCCTTTTATTCCGACAACGCTCCCTCGTACGGTCTCATTCTATTGTCACAATGCAGAGATGATGACAGCGTACAGGCCCAAAATCAAAATGCCACCAACCAGTTTGGAGTTATCCCCGCCCCTAGGGTGCATCCCCGATACGATATTATCTATTTCTTAGCGAAATAGACGTTCGCGGATGCCTGTCTTAAAAATATTCACATTCGGTACATTTTGCTAAACAACAGTTGTTGCCAAATTAACCGAGTCGCGCATAAGCATGTTTTTGTTTTTAAGTTTATGTAACTGCATTTGGCGACGTGCTTCAACAACTGCATCACGGGTTGTATTTTCCATAGAGCATGGTACAAATCCGTTTTTTTTTTTTTATCGGATGTAGCACATTTTGCCTACATATCAGTTACAGAACAATTGTGTCCATTTTCTGGTAAACGGTGCATTCTAGGCATTTGCGACAAGATGAACTTTTTTGTTCCTTACAGTGTACAGCCCAATAAGACAACATGTAATGTTCACAAACCGTAACGCCAACGTAATTTTATACGATATAAGGGAGGCAACCCCTATTATTTTCATAAAAGGGGACGATTAGAAGGCTGAAACTTTTACACATTTAAGATCTCAATAATACGTAACACCACTCAAAGTACCGTAATTTAACTCCTGACCATTTTTGATTTTCTAACAAAATACGATTTTCAAACTCGAGTTTCAGGGGCTTATTCCGCCCTTAATATTCACTTTTTTAAAAAAAGTGTCCTATATAATGTCGACTTAATTTTTCTTGAGGAATCACCTCCCGGAGTTTGGGCTATTAATTTCCTTACATCCTGTATATGAAGACAATCAATCGTGTATTAAAATGTCATGTACATTAGAAACAAAACGTTCAAAGCATATTCATGTGAAGTATCACTACATTAGGGATCTTGTAACAGACAAGGTGGTTACACTAGTATATGTAGATACTAATAACCAAATTAGTGATTGTTTAACCAAACAGGTTCCTTATTGTAAATTCAAGACGTATGTTTTTGGATTAGGACTGTCGAAATTGGGGGAAGGTGTTGTAAGGCAATTTCGACCTATACAAAGGGACATTGTTGTGTGTCAACTGAGAAGTTATGTTATGTAAAGTTGACACTACTGTTGAACAATGTAATCATTGGAGTGATTAATAAATCGGTTTCAGTCTGCTGTTAACGAGATGTTATGCAATGACCGTGTCCAAACATAACAGGAGTAACATCTAAAAACAGTATCGCCTTCACTACCATAATTATGTGAGACGTATTAACCACTCCCCCATTGTCTCTCGAGGCAGTACGTCGCGCACCACGGACTCTGCGAAACCCGTGCATACGTCCCGGTCGGCTTCTGTTTCAAGACTCCGTTTATTTCCTTATGTACCTGCCTTCGAAATCAGCTGTTGCCTCGCTATGACGTCACACAACGCTCGCAGCGCACCTCTGTTCTTTTGTCAAAGTCTACTTCACTTCAGGTTTGCCAAATATACCAATTAGAGGTTCGCCGGAATAATTATATGTTACATAAATATAAATAAAAGTATTAGATAACACTACACATTAAAATTACTTCCATAAAACTACCATATAAATATAAATATGAACCTGCTATGTAACCTAGTAACGTTACTAATAGGTACCAACTTACGGTAAAATTTACTAAAAATTTACTGAGACAAACGGAGAACAATAAATAAAAACCTTACAAAAATTTCCGTTTGTCTCAGCGAGATTAACAAAACTCGATGAAGAGCTAAGCCTGAATTTAAGTTAGAGGTGCGTTTCACCAACAACACAACGAGTTTAAGTTACCATAGATTAGTTAAACTTGGCTGCACGATGGGTTGTGTGAGCTGAGTTGCCTTAATTGTGTTGGAAATATCCGAACACTTGCCGGAAATTGCCGAATGTGTGTTTGTGGATTATTTCATTTGGAAACTTTGTTACAACGTTCTTGAGGGGAAGGGGGGGGGTGTTTGCAGCATACTATCTAGGGGGAGGGGATACAGCTAGGGGGCTAGGTACCCCTGGGTAACTTTGGAGAAAAGCCAGAAAGAAAGACCAGGGGAAGATGGCCCAGCAAATATAATTTTCATTATTTTATTATTGTAAATGCAAATGTTTATCTACACACAATTGTTTAACTATTTTCTCGTCTGTATATTTTTTGCTAACCTGAAAGTACCAGACGTTAAAAACATAACCTCATGCACTGTAAAAAAAGTTTTGTACTTTTACAGAGAAAATCTTTGGAAACCCAGTAGCCAAAGGAATTCCTTGTAAAACTACAAAGGTTGTCCTTGTAATAAAATACGAAGTATATGTTTATAAAATTACAAGGAATAATCCAGTAGTTGTACTTTCAATAAGGAAAAAAATATTTAAATGCTCGCTGTACTTCATAAATAACACAGAGCTTATTCATCATATAACTTTTGAATAAAGGACGCTTACACGAAATTATTTTTAAAATAAAATAACTGGAAGTGGTCAGCATCGAACCATCCTCCCCGCTCGTAAAACCAACGTATTTTTTTTTCTGTAAAATGTTTGGTTCAGTGGCGATGCGGAAGCTTCCGCACCAAAAGCCGCGTACACACGAGCGCGCCGCGGCTGCAATGCAACATCGAACGCGCGTTGCAGACAACGCGCGGAGCAACACTGTGCGCCTCGAGCACGCGCTGCGCATGAGGCGATCCATCTAAAAGTGACGAACACCACAGTTCACTGAGCGCCATGGTCTGCGCGCTACTCAGGGCGAATGCGGACTGAACACGTCCA
>PNEQ01123292.1:0-22893 GCA_003012365.1 Medauroidea extradentata | reverse complement strand
AATGGAAATAATTTGCTTGCAATATTGTTATGTTAGTAGTGTAGGTATATTTGTATATTACGTAAAAAATTTTTTTTTCGTAATTAGTGTACTGCATGTTTTTTTTTTAAATTTAAGTACAGGGAAAATGTATCATTTGACAGGGAAAACAGGGAAAACTCAGGGAAATTTACTGAAACAAATTGGTGGGAACCCTGCCTACGCGGTAACGGAAACAAAGCCAGGGCTGTACAAAGCCACACGACGCAGCATTATTCTTAGATTTCGCACACTTTACTGACTTCTCTATCAAAATGACTTCGAATTATTGGGACTTGATCACTGTTTGGGTCAGAAAAAAGCTTCGAATTACAAATTAACCGAATTTCGAATTAACCAAACTTCGTAGCATGTAAAATCCTATCCTCACGTTCGGGACCGAGCGATGTCTTCGATTTATACAGCATTTCGAATTAACCGAGTTCGAATTAACGAGGTTTTACTGTAGTTCCAGAGGCAACGCTGGAGTCAGTCGGTCTCAAAATGGCGTCTCGATAAGTGTGTGCACATGGTGTCTCTCGCGAGTTGGTTTACAAAACGTGTAATCTCTCAACATTTTTGGTCCTCCGGTAGCCGGATTATGCGTGTAAAAACAGACTAGTAAATTTGGTTACGCTCGCAGAGAAATTATTGTGTATGTGAACACCGTGGGTTTTGAAGAATGCCTATACCGACGCTACGCTACTGTTGCAATCAGCACGATCAATGACGATTTTCGGCGTTTTTCTCATCGTTGGTTATGCATTCTATGTTCGTAAGAGTGTCTGTTACCTTTAAATACGTTCTGTCTTCAGAAATACGTGAACGCATTTCTTTTGTTGTTTACCATGTGGGTGAGTTACTGGTCGCTATTTGCCTCTTTCCTGGTATCGCCAACATATTTCATTGTGATGTAACTGCTAAGGGTCGTCAGCGTGGTAACTTTGCTCCCGGGAATTAATGACAACGGCAACGGTACATCAACCATAATCATATTTCACTGTGGGTCTTATTGACTTTCTTGAGTTATTTTTTCTTGCGAGTCGCGATGTACTTGAGATGATTGTTTGGCCTACAGGTGAAAACAAGTATGGGTTTCAAAGTTTTCTTGCTGAAGTTCAAAATTCAGGAAACAAAGTTAAATCACGTCATTGGGCGGATTCAGATACTCACTACTACAGAAGTTACTGTAGAGGCGGTACACAAGATAAACTCATTGGGTCATCAAATCGTAGCTATTGAAGAAGCTGTTAATTCATTGTGTGATGAACTGTTAAGCTTGGATCCCCTTCCAGACCAATTTGATGAAGATATTTTAACCTCCAAACAACAAGCGAATTTTTTGGTTTGTTGTCGGATACTAAGTGTCATATTGCATCCTTTCTGTCAACACATGTTGTTTCTGATGTATCCTCTGCGGCTAGGGTGGCCCCGCCGGGGACTGTTAAGCTTCCGAAAATTCAGTTACCTTCGTTCTCAGGTATTTGGGAGGAATGACCCCTTTTCTCCTAACTGTATGAGACCACCATTCACAGCAATCGGTCGCTAGCTGACATTGAGAAGTTCCAGTACTTACTGGGAGGCCTCAGTGGAGAAGCATTGCAGCTAGTCAAAAACTTGCCAATGACTTCTGAAAATTACTCTGTTGCATGGGGACTCCTGTGTCTCAGTATCAGAACACCAGAAAACTGACTTCGTTGTACATAAACAGACTTCTTGATGTGCCAACAGTCAACACTGCTAATGTCATGTCAATTAGGAGCTTTGTCAACACATTCAATGAAAACGCCAGGGCCTTGGAAGGTTTAGGATGTAATATCACCACAGAAAATCCAGTGCTTGTTACAGTTATGATGCGTAAGTAGGATACTGAAATACGTACCAAATTTGAGAATTCACATAAGGGACATACTGAAACCATGCCTCAGGTCGCTGAGCTGATAAATTTTCTGCAAAACAGGGTCACCACTATGGAGAGTGCCATTGATGTGGGAAACAAACCAGATGTGGGTCCGGTCTCTCAACGATCTACTTTTCAACATGTCAAACCTGCACCGAAACCGAGATCAGTGTTCGTCTCAAGTTCTGAAACCCAGTTGTCGAAGCCCTGTGCTCTCAGTTTATAAATGCTTCCCCTCATGATCGTCAGGCATTAGTGCACCAAAGGAGGTTGTGTTTCAATTGTTTGGGAACAGCTCACATGCTGGCTACATGCTCTTCATCCCAGTCTTGCTTCCGATGCAAGCAAAAGCATCACACATTACTCCATGTTGATGGTAGCACTTCACCGCTGAAACCCATCACGTCAGTTTCTAACTCGGACGAGACTGAACCTTTTGTAGGTGCATCAGCTTCCCAGAGTCAAACATCAGTTTTATTGTCGACTGCTCTGGTTACTGTGTATGGTCCTGAGATTTGATGCGCTGCCTACTGGATAGTGCTGCACAGGCATCATTTATCACGGAGTCAGCTGCTACTAGTCTATCTCTTCCACGTCAAAGGGTCAATGAAAGTGTGTCAGGTCTTTTTCAGAGTCCTGTTCAGTTAAAAGGAGCAGTGGAATGTAGGATTCAGTCATTGGTAGACTCAGCATGTGTATTTAATCAGACCTTGTTTGTAGTATCCAAGGTTACCAATAATCTGCCCCAAGCCTCTGTAGATCCGAGTGTCCACACTCAGTTGGGTTCACTACCTCTGGCAGATCCACATTTCGATAAGCTTGGCCCTGTAGACGTTCTCCTGGGCGCTGATGTCTATGCACATGTTTGCAAGAGTGGGCGGCTGGAGTTGGGCCAACAAATGCCTGTTGTCTTTGAATCCAGATTAGGATGGATGTTGCTCGGGGAATGTCCAGAGTTATGTGTCAACTCGTCTGACCATCTAGTCTCAATGTTTGTGGGAATGGAGGATTCACTGGACTCTACTCTCAAGAGGTTCTGGGAGGCAGAAGAGCCTCCACATGTAAATTCACGTCAGCCAGATGCAGACTATTGTGAGTTACATTTTTGGCCACACATACTAGGGATGCCACTGGGAGATATAAAGTACGCCTGCCTCCCTTTCATCCCTCAAGAACCACCTCTTGGAGAGTCTCGTCTGTATGCTGAGCGTAGATTCTATGTTTTAGAAAGGAAGTTCACTTCCCAGCCAGAGTTAAAGACCATATATCGTGAATTCATAGATGATTATGTTGATGCCGGCCACATGGAACATTATGTGTCCCCGCCTGAACCTCCCTTTGGTGTTCAACTCCCTGAGTGTTTTATTCCCCATCATGGAGTACTCAAAATGTCTAGCTCCACTACTAAATTGAGGGTTGTGTTTGATGGCAGCGCTAAGACCTCAAGTGGAGTTTCCCTCAACGACACACTCTTTATAGGGCCCAAACTGCAAAACAATATCTGTGATGTTATCCTAAGATTCAGGCTCTATTGTGTAGTCTTTTCATGCGATATTAGACAAATGTACAGACAGATATTAGTCCACGAAGATGACAGACCCCACCAACCGATTTTCTGGCGTGACAACCCCTTTCTCCCTCTCGAGGTATTCCAGCTCAACACAGTGACATATGGACTTTCACCTTCTCCCTTTTTGGCCATCCGGACACTACACCAATTAGCTTCTGATGAAGGTCATCAGTTTAGCCAAGAATGCCCTCTTGAACCACGTGTTTGTGGATGATATTGTGAATGGTGCATGCTTATTGAAGGAACCCTTCGCTTTGAAGAATCAGCTGATTGAGCTTCTAAGCAGAAGAGGCTTTGAACTTAGGAAGTGGTCTAGCAACCATCCGCAGCTTCTGGATGATGTTTTGGAACCCCGTCGTGAGAAACCCAGGATGTTGGATTTTTCAGCTGGACCAGTCGTAAATGTGTTAGGACTTCAGTGGAGTCCTGATAACGATGTCTTCTCATACAATGTGAGTATTATCAGTAATGGTACACCAACCAAACGTTCAATCTTGTCACAGGTTGCTCGTATGTACGACCCCATGGGTTGGTTATCTCTGGTAACTGTGTGGGTTAGATCTAGCTTCAGTGGTTATGGATTCAAGGATTTAGTTGAGAGGATCCTGTGCCACCTCCAGCTGAAGATAGGTGGGCCGAGTTTATTGAAGATTTGTCCCAGTTAGAAACCTTCACTCTGCCACGATTTATCTGTCCCAAGGTAATCAGTGTCGAACAGCATGGCTTTTCAGATGCCTCGGAACGAGCATATGCTGCCGTAGTCTATCTGAGGAGTTGCGATGCTCAGGGAAACATCAGCGTTCATCTTATTCTTGGCAAGTCTCGAGTAGCCCCTTTGAAGAAAGTTTTGCTCCCCCGGCTCGAGTTGTGTGGTGCCAATCTGTTAGGCAAGCTAATTCATTATTGTCGTGCCTTTCTCGACAGTCAGTTGCATGTTACTTCTACGCATGCATGGACTGACTCTAGTATTGTCTTGGCCTGGATTAAGACTCAGTCCTATTTGCTCAAAACGAATGTTGCAAATAGGGTAGCTCAGATTCAAGAGTGGATCCCCCCTCAATCCTCCAAGGATAACCCTGCTGATTGCGCCTCTCATGGTATATTTCCCACCGAGTTTCTGTCTCATGATCTGTGGTTCCATGGCCATAGCTGGTTAGTCAGTTCTCCTGATCAGTGGCCAGTCTCGGAGGTGAACCACAACGGAGTGGAAGTCCCAGAACTTAAGTCCTCCACTTTTGCACTGCTGAACACACGAGAAGTTCCTTAAGAGCTTCTATCGTTGCGGAACATCTCATCTTGGGTGAAGCTTGTCCATGTGGTAGCGTACGTAATGCTATTCATCCACCATACTCGGAAACAGTTCCTTACCAAAGGACCTTTGACCTCATCTGAACTGAAGTGGGCTACTGTGGTGGTGTGTAGATGCATCCAACGTGTTAGCTTTTGTGACGATTTGAAGCTTCTTGAAAGAGAGAAGCCCTGTTCCACACGCTTACAGCATTTGAATCCATTTATTGATCACCAGGGCGTGCTCCCAGCCGCCGGATGTCTGTAGAATTCAGCTCTTCCATTATTAAATTTTAGGCCCTTGACACCACTTTCCTCGGATCCATGTGATATTGCCGCCTTGACATCTGGGCATAACCTGATTGGCAGACCTCTGGTCTCATTACCTGAATCACCAGAAGACGATCACAGTACGTGTCTGTCCAGAAGATGGAAGATGGTGTGCACAACAGTCGGTAAACATTTTTGGAATCAATGGTACCAGGAATACTTGCAACAGCTGCAACCACGAGGGAAATGGCAAGTTCGACAACCAAGACTCAGTGTGGGAGATTTGGTTCTTGTGGGTGAAGAACATGCCCCACCTCTAGGCTGGTGCTTGGCCAGGGTGACCAGAGTGCATCCGGGAAAGGGTGGCATCGTCAGAGTGGCGGATGTGCGCAACCAAAAGGGGAACCTGTGTAGACCTGTACACAAACTGTACCGTCTACCCACTCATTAACCTCCTGATTATCATTCGTATGAAACTGTATTATTTAATGTATATATAAAAGTTAGTGTAGTGTGTGGTACTTTGGAGACCTCAGCCAGTCTCGGGGGGCTGTATGTTCGGTAATTAACCTATACGAAGATTGTGGACAATACGGAAGGATACGCTTCAACTTGGAACTAGTTCCAGATGCAACGCTGGAGTCAGTCGGTCTCAAAATGGTGTCTCGGTAAGTGTGTGTGCGTGGTGTCTCTCGCGAGTTGGTTTACAACATGTGTAATCAATCAAGAACGGTACACAAAATAAACTCATATGGTGCTGCGCGATAGATACATGGTTGCCAGATATCAGCATTTTCATTTCTAGTGAAATACACATAGGGAGGCCTATGTGCGATATTTTAGCTTTCCCAAATTTGAGTTTCAAAACTTAGGAGGGGGGGCCTATTTGCTTGGGGGCCAACGTGCCCGTACACACGGTAGGTATAAAATATGTGGCTTAATTATAGATAAATTCTGTATGTATTTGCAAGCATCAGCTGTGGTAATTGGGGTAAGAAAGTATGCAATACTAACCCATCCATTTCAGACAATAGCTGGTTTATTGTTTGATTGGCGTATGGGTGAAGAACAGAGTTGGTCCTCTTGGCACCCACAGAGTCTATCTCGTCTATGAACACCACACAAGGAGCTCTGTCTTTAGCTGCCTCTGGAACACATATTGGACAAGTGGTAGGTCATAAAATGCATTTAACAAAAAGTAGAGTGGTAACTTGCTACATTAAAAATTATTTTCTTCACAAAATGATATTCTTTATTCATGTAACTGTACATGCATGTAATACTTTTTAATTACAGTAACAACTTAACAGGGTGTAAAATAAAATAAAATGGCTTGGAGATGACATGAAACAAATTTCAGCACTGTCATATTTTAATGAAACCATCAATTCCAAATGTGGTAATACATAGGCAGCTAGACTATAATATGCATTAACAAAACTGTCAGCTCCCTGGTTTCTTTTCGAAGTGAAAGCAGATCTAAATGGATAAGATATCTGCTATGTTCGTGACATAGTTGCTGCCGATTTTATTCCATATTAACGATAAAATGTGGACGAAAACAGTCAATCACAAGGGCGTTATCACACTTATTTTAGCTTTGATGAACTGCTTTACCAATACCCAGCCTCGAATGAGTCCATGATCACTCTTGTCCAACGCCTCGCTCAAACAGTTCTACAGTAGAGTCCCAATTGAACAAATTTGGGAGTAACGAAAACAGCGATTTAACGAAATTATATATAGGAACTTGTCAAAAAATAACAAAAAATGTATGAAATAATTAAGTAACTTTGACAAAATACAATATAAATTGTAAAAATACGTCTACTGGTCGCTTTTCTCTGTAGATAGTCTTAAACCATCCACGGAAAAAAAAAAACTTTAAAATTCGTTGAAAACTTCGGCTGTGGAAGAGGCTGAGTTTGAGTTCGCGGCTGAGCGAGCGACGCTGTGTTGCCCTGTTGTGTAACAAGTGCACACCTAGATCCTCATCCTGGTGGTTAGCGAGTGAACAAGCATCTAGATATCCAGTTCACACAAAGTGGCAACGGACAGCACTGGTACTGATTCACAGATAGTACATCGCGTCTCTGTCAGAATGTACTACTGTGCAGCATTCTCTACTGATTAATTCTTTTACCGAAAGAATGCAGTGGTGTCTAGCATGATTATCATCTGTCAAGTCCTGTGATAAAACCAGTGTATTTATAAAAAAAAAAAATATGTTATATTATTTATGAAGGCTTTCTACAACAAATTTACTAATGTAAATACTAAGTTTCGCCGACGCTAAAAACACTTGAGTGCAAAATATTTTTATCGAGCAGTAACCAGTTTGTTTCATGAGCGCGGCGGCCTGAAAGTTACAATGGCCACATTTATTTATTATTTTACCATTTTCTCACAAACGTTTACTTCAGTTTCCATTGCAATTTTTTTTCGTCAATAATTTTCATTGAAATTTCCCAAATTTTCTTGAAGGAGCAGAAAGGAGATGGAAAAAAAAGACGGTTTGGCGGTGTTTATCATCACTTCTCACGCTTTGATGACGCACGCTGGTGGCCTATCTCATCAGGCGTGCACTCAATGAGTGTTCCACTGGAAGGTTTTAAAGTTTCTTTGCCAATTTTTTTTATTACGGCCACGGCTTACCTATTGATGGTATCTGCGGTATGTTGTTGTTGTGGGCTATCAAACTTTTTTAAAATTTCTTTATTTCAGACAAAACCTGGCAGAGCATTTTTAACTACTTTTTAGGGTAAAAAAAGGGGGGGGGGGAGTGAATATAAAGTTGGATTTAAAAAAACATCGGATCCTGAGCCATTTAATTAAATTTGGGTTCTACTGTAGTTGCTATTACTTTATTGACTGCTAGTTGTTTTCACAAATATTCACTGGACTGAGGGTCCTAGCATCTCCTGCCCTCCTGACTGAAAGAGACCTCAAGATGTCATCAAGATGACCAGCAGCCATCACTGCACAAAATGACGAGCCAACTCTATGTTACCATACCATGCTGACCTCCCACAGGCACTAGTGCTTTTCTTTAGCTTTACTTTCTCACAAAATTTAACGTCACTGGCGAGCAACTGGCACAGGGGAATTTTAGTGTACATTTTAGCAATAAAACCGTTTTCAACCATACTTCCAGTGTTCTTTATCCACAATTCCTGCTCCTTGTTCATTTTTTGCTCACCCAATCCTAGTAATTACTCTTAACAGTATTCTGCTTCTTTCTGGATTGAAATTTATACAATTAGGGACTCGGAGACAGGAATGCAAGCATTTCCGAAAGGACAGCTACCTCATCCATCTCATCAGCATCCCGTTGTTGCTATGGGGTTTATTGGGCAGGTCAACTAGGAACGAGTCGCTCCCTGTCAATCGGCTCCAGAATGTTGAATGTGCTGTAGTTTAACACCTCCATTTCGGGAGCCCGAACCAAAGCATCTTGCTGTTGCCATGGATATTTGGCCTACAGCTACGAGGGGCAGTATGCGACTCACCAGACACTTACAACATACTTGATTGCATTCATGAACAAGGCATTGTGCACCAAGCAGATAATAATCCTACTTTCGGTATGAAATGGGTTGTCCAGAGACTGGGGTACAAAAAAGGAAGGCCGCTAGAGCCGTAATATCCACACTGGTACAGGAGGTACTTACTTCCTCTAACCCATACGCAGGAGTGCATGCCCTCCTGAAGAGCATCGTCACTGCTGAGCGCAAAGAGAGAAGATTGAGGGTATTTACGTCATAGCCAAGCTACTGGAAATTTCGCTACACCTTGACTCGACACCACCCCTTGTGTTGAGCTCATTTCTTAACTTCAGCACTAGCTTCCCACCCATAGGGGACTAGTCTGCCACAAGCCAGTCCCGAAGCTAGAGTAGCTTCACAGTAATTAAGTGTTAAGCATGAAATGGGATGTTATTATTGTGATGTGCCGCGGGTGCACAGCCTCTATTGAGCCTCCTCACGTCCCTTCCCCCTTCCTCTATGACGTCACAAGCCCTGCCGGCCGGCCGCTAGACGCGCTGCTGCCACCTGTAAGCAGGCAACCTGCCACACACCGCAGAGCGTGGGAGGCATACCCACCCTACTGAGCATCGTGCCGCCCTGGAGCGAGCATACCATCCTGTGCCTCCCGGCCCCGGTCTGCGCAGAAAAAATATCACAGCCACTCCTTCCGTTCCCCGCTCGCCATGGCTAGCAGGTTATATAAGGCGTGCAGAGAGCAGAATCGAGAGGGCAGTTCCGCCAGTTCCGTCACAGCTATTGCAGCGACTCGCAGCCTCCCAGCTGCAACTGTCACCCGTACACATAGTACCCTCACAAGGTCCGAGTATCGCCTAAGTTTACCGAGCAATCATATAGGGCAGCCCGCGCCCTTTTTGCTGAGTATCGTTTAGTGTTAGGTGGCAGGAGGAAACTGTCTACAGGGGAAGCTACCTTGGGTACAGGCTGAGGCTGTACATTATTAATAATAAACACAGCTCCACCTTAACTCTGTTTGTCTGCTTCGCTTCTTTCCTTCCTGGTTTATTTTCCAAATCCCACCTTTCCAGACTCCAACCCGTGACCTCTCGCACCAAGGCCAAAGTATAATCACAGCAAACTCTCTAGCCCTTCCAGCCTTCCCAGAAACGTCTGGGTTCTTGCGTCATTGGTTAGCTCGCCGGCCTGGGATCGCTGGCGCCTCCAAGCGGCGTCGACCGATCGCAGCGACGGAGGGCGCCAATACGCCCCTTGCATCATCCCGCAGCTCACCGACTGGGATAGTCAGCGCCTACCAAGCGGCGTCGTCGATCGCTGGAGGCAGAGTGCGCCGATACGCCTCCCAGACGTCCCACATCACTGACAGCAGACGCCAGGGCGCAGTAGCATTGGCCCCCTAGAAGCCGAGCCCAGAGTTTCCCCTGATACCCTCGCGAGTCAGCCCCCTTAGCGCTCCACGGTTTTCTCTTGTTCTAATTGGGCCTCGAGGTGGGAAAGTCTCCCTCTCGTTAATCCATTCAAGACAGTATTGCCCCACCTCCTCGCCCAGAGGCACATCCTTGAAATCAGACCACCTCAACAACCGCAGCACCCGAGACCCCTCCCAGTTTACGGAACCACAAGCACTCTGCTCCCAGGGGCCAAACTAAGACGCCGAAAGGTAATTAAACCTTATTACCTCCAACGAGCGTCAATTGACTGTTTCTTACACCATGCTCAACCACTGAAGTTGACAGCACACACGTATTTGACCTTATGGGTTCGCGATACCAGTGGTGTTCTGGGCCAAGGCATTTATCCAAGGTTTATGGACCTGTGGAGGTGGGTGGGAAGAATGCATAAAGCCTTGGTATACATGTTACTGAATACCTCCTACCGATGTACATCAAGAATTTACAACATATCTCGCCTATAAGTTGCAAAGACTTACAATTGCATGGCTTTAGTGACACTTCACTTAACGGTTATGCACTTGTTGTATACCTGAGACTTACTAACTCAAGTGACAGAGTTCACATTCGTCTTCTTCACATGTTAAATGCTCACTCTTCTTAAACTGGATTTATATGGAGTTTACTTTAAAAGTCTGTTTTTGGAAAGAAAAAAATTTAAGAAAGTCATGAGAAGGTCAAACTATGGTTCTGTTGTGAATTATCACCATACCTTCTAATGACATTTGTGGACAACAGAGCGTCCAACAATAAAAACTACTTGGCACTAAGTACGAGGCATCATGTATAACTAGAATTTAAACCAACAGATTGGGCCTCAAAAAGAATAGCTGTGGTGGCATGGACCCGCATGGCTTCAAGGAGATCCTGATGGTTGGCCAGGTTCAACACCAATTTTAGGAACTGCTGAACTATTGGTAATGAAGAGTCAGTCTGTGAATGTCCTGCTAGTAGAAACCGATTTGAGTAAGGTATACACTGAGTAAGGTATACACTGAATTTATTCTTCTGTTTTCATCACTGTGAAAGCTGGAATGTGCCACAGTGTGACGCGTCCGCGTCTGCTGCGTGTTGCTGTGGTCTGTTGTTATTGTAGTCACTGTAGTGGGTGTTGAGGTTATGTGGCTTGGCGTGCTCCGGATAGCTCAGTTTAAGTTACTTTCAGGGTTAACCAACCATCGTGATTTCACCAATAACAACTCACTTACTCAGTCAATTGTAGATTTATTTTTACTTTAACTTTGACAGATGCTTGGATTCGGTAAGTTTCTTACAAAAAGCGGTTATTTACCAAGCACAAATAAAGCCGTCAGCTGTCCGGCGTTACCATGTCTGACCGTGAGTTAAACAAAAAAAAACGGTAATGATGAAACACTTATTCGTACCAACTGCCCTACAACTAACGACCGCCTCGGGCCAGTGCCCGGCACCAACTGTCCTACAACACCGCTACCGCCTCGGGCCAGCGCCAGGCACCCACTGTTCTACCACTCACCTCCGCCTCGGGCCAGCGCCCAGCACAAACTGCCCTTCAACACCGCTACCGCCTCGGGCCAGCGCCCGGCACCCACTGTTCCCTCATGGTAACGGACATGGTAACAAATAGCGCACCACGGCGGAGTGATACAACAGTATCCAAAATTCAACAAAACCAGCAAAATTACACTTAAAACAGATCACAAAGGATTCCAAAATTTCCGTTCATAGGTTTTACATTGAAAGAAAATTCTTTATCCACACAAATATAATAATTAGGGACAAAAGGTGCGCAATAGTGGAACTACTTTCGCGGCGCAATACCTTAAGCAAAGCAACCCCCTGTGATGGCTGACCTACGTGCGTCAATAACCTACGTCATGGAGAGAATTCCATGAAGCAAGTGATCAACCACAACGTCGGCGCCAGAAATCCTGCAGCCTGGAGAAGCTTGCAACACCTGAAGTTACTCACTTCACCAGGGAAAATGTAATAATATGCTAAAATTGCCAAAACTCAAAAATTAGTCAAAATACAAGAAAAAGTTATATCATTAAAAATAATTAAAATTTTACTGTGGTCAATTTGAAACCAAACAAGCCAGGAATATAATCAAATTACTCTACTTTAAAATTCCTTGACTATTTTATATTTAAATTTTGAAAAGATGAATTTAACTTAACATGTCCCCAATTACTAGGTTATTGAATTCTGTTGCATCACACCGGACACCTGACAAACTCACCCTGAAAATGCATATAGCCTGTTAAGAAAGATTTACATATAAATTTAAATAGGAAAATAAAAACACTTTATAAATATTTAAAATTTTAAACAAGATGGGGAAGTGGCTGAACACTTCATAACCCCCCAATTAATATGAAGTTTTTTTGTAACACAAAAACAACTGAAGATTAATTTACACATACTTCAGCACAAAGACATCTCACCATGACGCAGAATTACTAAATATCAATCAGTATGGTAACTTAAATATACACAAATCACAATAGCTCAACATTAATCCCTACTCGACCAAACATCTACAATACAGTATCGCCATACATTTGAATTTCACAATATTTCTTTGTGTAATGCAATAAACAAAGACAAATATATAAAATTTCTAGCATAACATCAAAACTAACTGGTTGCTATAGAACACACTGAAATACCACCAAAGCAAAAAAAAATATATATATATATATATACACATAGAAACATTTAAATTATTACACGTATTGGATAGTCAGATATCCCTGAGCCTGCACTTACATTACAAAATACATTATTACAAATTTGATTCAATCTGGCATAAAATTATAAATAATTCAATTACACAAACCTAAACATATTTGCTTTTTCTTTCCTTACAACAAGGCACTGTTTACCTGTATGCATACCCAAAAGTTTCTTAAATAAAATCATTTTACCAAACTTTTACAACACAAAATATTTTCATATACCTGACAAAATGCACTTGTTTAAGACAATAGGTTTACACTGCTTACGGGGAGGCTGCCCAACAAAACACAGACTTCACACCATTTTGATCATCATCATGCCTTTTGGACCAACGACGAGGCAAACACCATAAATTTAACCCACATAATACATTTTATAACGACGAACAACTTCACAAATACAAAAATTATAGTGCCCATTGGTACAACGACGAGGCTACGTATTACAAACATATAGGGTACAGCCCTTTGGAACGACGACGAGGCTCCCTACTCCATAAAAAAAACTAATTACAGTAGAACCTCGATTATCCGCGACTCGATCATCCGATTTGCGGATTATCCGCGATTTTTTATAATGCAAATTATTTTTTACACTGTTAACAATTTTTTTTTATTGCACCTGTGAAATTCTGGTAACTTCAGACGTTTGTGTCTATATAGTCGGTTAAGCATTTGCATTCGCATTTGTGCTTATTAATATACAGTATGGCACACTTGTTTTCATTTGTTTGAGGTAGTAGGCTAATATAATTTGAAAGAACTGTCCTCTCCTGCGCGCTTGTCCATGTGAGCGGAGTGTACATTCCTACACGGCAGCGAGGCGACAGCACACGTGAGCGGTGCGCAGCTTTGTTTATAGAGGTCAGCGCGCGTGCACACACGGCAGTTGATGGGTTATGTCGTAGAATTTGGTGGGCAGTAGCACTGTTGTAAAACGTTAGTGTTTGGAATCATGTCGCGAACTGCACAAAACTTGAAGCGAGTGGTATTTAACCATACAAAGTAAAATTTAAATTATAGAAAGGTTTCGGTACGAGGAAACAATTGCAAAACTTGCAGATACGAAGTTTAAAAACACTACAGTACGAGACATCGTGTTCAGTCGCATGTTAAAACAAATGGCCCGTATTTTTGATAAAGTTTACCATTCATAATTTCAATGGCCGTTATATTTGTGACACGGACCACTTTTGCCTCGCAGCGACACGTGTGTCGTTTGCCGATAAATACAACTGGAGCACGCATCCAGATCAATTCTCTCGTCAGCAAGACTCGGGCGGAGAAAACTAGGATCTGGGTACCGTAGATTTGTGTGTGCCGCTACTTGTCAAGTAGAAAATAATCTTGAAATCTGGAAAAGAATTGCTATACCGTAACTTTTATTAACAATTACATTTACGTAACTTTTTATTAACAATTACATTTACGTATTTTCTTCTTTGCGCGCATGTGTAAAAGCGGCATAAATAATTCATTCTTTTCAATTGAACGCTATATTTACCAGAGGTGGCTGAGTAGCTGGCGGCTGGCCGGGCGGCAGAAACAGCTTGCAGGCATGCGATGACCTTGCAAGGTGAAGCTGCTGGCTCTGTCCAGCGTTGTCAAGTAGGCCTAGCGCACGATGGGCAGCAGCAGCTGCTTGCTTGGTCCGCCGCCGTACATTGCGAATTATTCCGGTGTCTATGCGCCCCATAAAACCACTTACTTTATTCCCTTCAGCTAAACTTTTTTTCTAAAGGATAAAAGTTTTATTTCGGCTAGGAATGAATATTTTTTCCCCCCCAAGGTTTTGTACCTTCTAAAATCATGACTCGTTTCACGTGTGGGGTCATATTTAATGGCGACAAATACAGTACAATATATTGTATGTTAATTTTTTTTTTCAATAAAGTTGTGTTTCAGGGCATACGTCTGACTGACGTGCAGCAGTCAGATAATTGCAGAGACTGCTACGTGGTAGCAGATAAGATAGCAACAACTCCCGTTGATAATAACCACGTCTGAGTAATGGCACCAGATAAGATGAACTAATGACTCGATCAACCGTGAAATTCGGTTATCCGACTGTCTCGTCCCCTGCATTATCGCGGATAATAGAGGTTCTACTGTACATCACAAAATCAACTTCACCCACATGCCTTTCACCTTCCTCGCAGCACTCCCTTTTCTTTAAGCTCTGGCCATGGACGGCCACTCAAAAGTAAACAACTAAACGTACAACCTCTTTCTAGTGCAAAAATCATAAAGATTTTACAAAACAAAACCAGAGTTTTAGACTTGCTGCTATACAACAGACATTTCCTTCAGTTTTTAAATTTAATTCAGCAACACAAAGTACAAATTGTATTTCAAGTTAGGGTCAACTCTAGTACTCCACTTCAAAAATTACCAAGCTCAGGTCTGCTAACAAATACCCACCTCAAATCCAATATATTAATTTACATCTCCAACTCAATGTTAGGCTAAAAGGTAAGTTTCCAACTCACAGAGGTACTGCCATTCTTTCAAAGAAAAAAAAAAAAAAAAAAAAAAGATCATCCAACAAAAGGGTAAACAAAATATATACTTATCCACTACACAAGTTACTTGATTTTCAGTGCACATGTTCAATTACAATCCCACTAGGGTAATATTCTTATCTTATTAAAGCTCTTGTGGCATTCAGAATTAATTTGTGAAAATAGAACAACATTTCAAAATTATATAATTGGTACATGAAAAAAAAACTACTCTTTCATAACTCGTCACTACACTTAAAGAATACATTATATAAATTTCTGATGAGTTGTTTTGATTTTCATAAAGAAGACACATTAATAATTTCAATTTATGCCGAGCATGGTGCAGTCTCCTAACAGTTATTCACAATAAAAATATTAACACCCAAAATTATTATTAAGGCTTCACAACAAAAACCACTGCAGTTACGATCAGACAAACATTACACTAACACCAACAAAAAGAAAAAGTCACACGATACAACCTTTACCCAATATACGGCTTCAGCAAATACTGATTGATAAAAAAATTAGAATTACACTTAACTAGTACAAATTATTTCAATCCTTGGCATACTGCCTAAACTTATTCGATTTTTTTTTTGTTCCATACAGCTACTACTTGAAAGTATCTCTCGACTAAATAACTATTTGCACAATTATACTCTACAGACTTACTTAAACATAACCTAAACAAAACAATATTGATTTAAAATGACCACAAAATTAATTATTTAACTCCATAACCCAAAAACAACGTTCCATCTCCACAAATCTCTTCTTGTTTACACACTCATACTCTGCCCTTCAGCAGGTCCCACAATCTCACACTCGATTTTCCTTGCCACATCTCACCGACTTCTTTGAGCTTCACCTTTCCTCTCAACCAATCCTGCACCCCCCACTTCACAACACTTCCCTGATCTCTAACATCTTTGTATAGTACTGTCCTCTGTACCACACATTCCCAACAGCTCTCTGCACCACCCCCCAGTCCATCTTGAATTTAAAATTTTACATTACCTTGGTGCCACACTTGCACCCCCCACTGTTCAACATTCCTCACCCTTCCTACACCATCTTGATCTGCTGCCCCTGCCCATTGAAAGGCTCTGTCCATCTCCACTCTTTGCAGCCTCAACAAACTGTTCCCAACCAAGCTACTATTGGTAGGCCTCACCTTACCCTCGACAACTTCTGTTCCACTTGCCAAATTTGCTGCATTCTCAGTCTCCTTAACTCCTTCACCAACATTATCACTTATAACTTTACTCTTTGCTGAAATACTCTCTACTGCAACATCACTAATACCTTCACTATTTACCAAACCTTTACTTTCAATATTGACTTCTTCTACCGCAAGTTTACCTTTCTGCACCTTATTTACCTTCTCTACCCTTAGGCCTACTTATACTACTACTGTTTCACTTTAGAAAATGTCTTGCTTCACCTCTACCTTTTTAACTTCAGGATTACCACTATATATAACTTGTTTACTTTTTCCAAATCACTTTTCCATCCTGTACTAAAATCTTCTAATGTTCTGTTGTAGGCTGCAAACATACTCCTAAACAAATCTGCCACGTCCTGATTAGCCATGTTACACTTATAATTGCTCACTAGCAGTTCTGATATATGTAGGCCTAAGCCTACTCCAAACCTAACCTTACATTTTGTTGTTTGCAAGGACAACAAACAAAAATTACCATCTCATTAGTTAGACCACAACAAAAAACAAAACAATCTTGAGAATGTCCTCCACACTAAAATTCTGTTCCTTAAGCGACACTGACCTGAGTTCCATTTTTTCCCTGGGTGAACTGTACCTTCCCGACTGCCGCTGGCCGTTGTCTGGTGCTGCCGATGATAGTTGTTTCCGCGAAGTCGTGACTCGATGTTCCAAGGGTCCTGGGCCCCCGAGGTACTTGGGTTCCCTCGGTCCCTGTTCGGGCGCCAATGATGTGACGCGTCCGCGTCTGCTGCGTGTTGCTGTGGTCTGTTGTTATTGTAGTCACTGTAGTGGGTGTTGAGGTTATGTGGCTTGGCGTGCTCCGGATAGCTCAGTTTAAGTAACTTTCAGGGTTAACCAACCATCGTGATTTCACCAATAACAACTCACTTACTCAGTCAACTGTTGATTTATTTTTACTTTAACTTTGACAGATGTTTGGATTCTGTAAGTTTCTTACAAAAAGCGGTTATTTACCAAGCACAAATAAACCAGTCAGCTGTCCGGCGTTACCATGTCTGACCGTGAGTTAAACAAAAAAAACGGTAATGATGAAACACTTATTCGTACCAACTGCCCTACAACTAACGACCGCCTCGGGCCAGCGCCCGGCACCATCTGTCCTACAACACCGCTACCGCCTCGGGCCAGCGCCCGGCACCCACTGTTCTACCACTCACCTCCGCCTCGGGCCAGCGCCCAGCACAAACTGCCCTACAACACCGCTACCGCCTCGTGCCAGCGCCCAGCACAAACTGCCCTTCAACACCGCTACCGCCTCGGGCCAGCGCCCGGCACCCACTGTTCCCTCATGGCAACGGACATGGTAACAAATAGCGCACCACGGCGGAGTGATACAACAGTATCCAAAATTCAACAAAACCAGCAAAATTACACTTAAAACAGATCACAAAGGATTCCAAAATTTCCGTTTATAGGGTTTACATTGAAAGAAAATTCTTTATCCACACAAATATAATAATTAGGGACAAAAGGTGTGCAACAGTGGAACTACTTTCGCGGCGCAATACCTTAAGCAAAGCAACCCCCTGTGATGGCTGACCTACGTGCGTCAATAACCTACGTCATGGAGAGAATTCCATGAAGCAAGTGATCAACCACAACGTCGGCGCCAGAAATCCTGCAGCCTGGAGAAGCTTGCAACACCTGAAGTTACTCACTTCACCAGGGAAAATGTAATAATATGCTAAAATTGCCAAAACTCAAAAATTAGTCAAAATACAAGAAAAAGTTATATCATTAAAAATAATTAAAATTTTACTGTGGTCAATTTGAAACCAAACAAGCCAGGAAAATAATCAAATTACTCTACTTTAAAATTCCTTGACTATTTTATATTTAAATTTTGAAAATATGAATTTAACTTAACATGTCCCCAATTACTAGGTTATTGAATTCTGTTGCATCACACCGGACACCTGACAAACTCACCCTGAAAATGCATATAGCCTGTTAAGAAAGATTTACATATAAATTTAAATAGGAAAATAAAAACACTTTATAAATATTTAAACAAGATGGGGAAGTGGCTGAACACTTCACAACAGCCTTCATATAGGTCATTCGGAATAAAGTGAGCACTAAAGATTTAATCTTTGAAAAAAATCACTAGCCGTTGCTGCATACAATTCAACATTGACAACAATTACATTACTTCTTATACAGTTGGCAGCGAATAATCGCACGTAGTTACGTGCATTTTATATTTAAAAACAACATTACTGAAAGAACATCAAATGGAATCGATCTCTTTGTATTTAATATACCAGTGTTCTCCCCTGCAAAAATTTAGAGCTGGGTGGTTTATGAGACCAGCCGGGTTGATCGTGGAATAAGCTTGATGGTGTTGATGGGAATGTCTGTTTCTTAGCCGGGTGGTAGAGAAAACTAGACGGGTTGGGCGCCCAGCAAAACAGGCCTGGGGAGAACACTGTATACTATAAAATATTTATTTAAGATAATATTGACATACTTACTCCCTGTATAAGTTTACTTAAACTGCACCAGTAGAAAGTGATTTATTCTGGGCCGTTCAAATTCAACAGTCATTAGCGAAAGGCGTCCAGCACTACGAGCACTGACGTAGTTATGTAATTATTTCACGGACAGGTGGCATCAGAGTTAGGTTTTCGCCTCTTAGCTTGGAAGCATTCAATGACGGTACTGGACGGTACAAGAGGAGAGCGTTGTTGTGTTTGTCCGTTGTGCAATAAATATGGGTTTCTGATAAAACACATTCACAAGTATTTGTAACGAGAATCCCGAACAGATCCACACTAGAACTATCGAACAAGCAAGGAGCTATATATGCTCCTTACACACCACTTATCGCGTCGCCATCTTGAGTAGAACTGCTTCTCAGTAGCAGAGGGGCAGAAGGAACTCCTTCCGGCGGAAGGATACAGATGCACAATATAGTTCCACAACGCTTGGTAACTATGAGTAAGGTTACCAAACAGTATTAGAAGTAACGGTTTCCTCATTGGCTGGTAATATGTAAGTTATGTGTTACGACCGCCAACATGAGTATCTTGATTTAAAAACAGCAATTTTTTTTTGTTTCATACACTAAGCCAATACGTTGTTTTTGTTGAGTGCGTCGTTGTTCATGGCAGTATAACTGAACAGGTTTGAATTCTTAAATTTCGTGTGCCATTATGGCGTGTTTTTTTTTGTGGCGGTTTTGAGTTATAAATTTGATTTTCATGTGTACATATTTACGAGATACGTAATGGCAATAGAGCTGGTCGTATACATTAGAGTCGATGCACAGAAACCAGTTTTAAAAGACGTTAACTCGCAGGTATTTATAACTAAGATTACTATTGGTTATACATTTTATTCAATACCAGTGTATTTAATGAGTAGATATTGTTGATAACATTTTCAGTCCAGTGTAATATAGATGTAAACATTGTACAAGCCTATGTAAATTAAAGCACGTGGCAATGTTTACGTTTACATACTGCGGAAAGATATAAACTGGCAGAAAATAGAAATTAATCAGGGCTTTTTTGAGTGCTCACTTTATTCCGAATCACCTATACTACAATTTGCACAAAATACCTACTAAGGACAACACGCAAAATCATGTTGTAGGACCACTGTTAGTCAGTCAGCAAACTCATTACAGTCTTAATGATTTCATCAAACAGGCTCAAACAAAAGTGTTCATGTCGGAAAGCCAAAATCTTCAAAACAGGTTCTCACCAATATTCATTGTGTTATGATACAAAGCATACTATTCTACAGGCAAAAGTAAGCCATTTCACCAATTTTATTGTTGACACCTACCATTGGAAGTTTTTACATGCTTGCTTAAAACAACACAGTCACTTATACAGCAGCACTACTGGATATTATGTCGGCCAATAGAGCAATCAGAATGTTTCAGAGCAAACCCTTCACCACATCAGCCAGCAATGGCTGATCAGTAGTGCATGTACAAGTACAACAGTTCACACACACAGATGTGGCTATGATAGCCCTTTCACACTAAAGTTGCACAGATTCTAGGGTGTTAAGAAACTTGAGGCATATCTGAGCAATTACACGTGTCTGTCAACCAATGTTGAGCATCTGGAAATTGTTTCCGACTTAAGTACTGCCGCCTTTCATGCTATCTTTTGATGGGTTTGTGGCTAGTGTGGCTTGTGCAGTGATGTTTATAGTGACTGCAGAATATTGTTGTAGTCAGAGGAGGCCACAGCAGACATTACAGATTGCCTACCAGGAAAGAGTATTAGGTGGCATTTCAACCTGCCATCGTCAGCTAATTTAGGTGGCATCTGTGAGGTTGCCACCAAGGCAGCCGAGAATCATTCAAAATCTGTGGTGGGTGACAAGGCACTCACCTTTGAAGAATAGTCAATGTTGTTCACATATGTAGAAGCCATTCTAAATTCTCCTCCTCTGTGCACTCTTAGTAATGAAACAAACAACATGGAAACACATTTTATAATTATGTAGCTCAACACCGACTGCCCTTTCCATTTCTGACCTCATCGATATTGCCTCTATTCATTTTAACCTGTAAATATCCATGAAAACTGATAAAATATGTTATAACAGAATGCTTGCACTATCACGATGAGGTATGGTAACACAGTAAGTACACAGTAAATCTCTGCGAAGATGTTTGTGATGGGAGAGAAAAAAATAATGCTTATTAACCAAATCAGGAAACCATAGTAAAAGGGTTCAAATTTGCATATAGACAAGGGGCAAAATTATTTATGATATTAACAGGAAACACATTACGAGGGTTTTCTAAATTTACGGGAATACAAAAAATTGGTATGGCTAATACTTTCCTGAACTGCCTATAAGCACCATAGTATGATAGAAAGCAGCCTGAAGTCCTGAAGTTCATTAAGTTCTCAAGCTCTCACTAAAGTGTCGCAGCACATGTAACTTTACACAGTAAAATAACTATTAAATGCTGCAAAATACATGCAAATACACTACTGCAATAAACTGTTATATGTTTGGTAAATAATGTAACCCGAAATTTATTCACTGTATGATCCAGTAGAGGTGTGAAAATATGGTGAGTACAACTAGATATATATAGCAGTGCTGTAATTTATAATATTTTATATGTGTGACATGAAAAGGCAAAAGTGACTTCATGTCAAGCAGCTATGATTTACAAGAGAAAGAATATTGAAAGATATGGTTAAATTTTCTATTCGTAACAAATAAAAGTGGCATTGCTAAGAATGTGGATTCTTGTATGTATTTTTATGCTTTTTTTAATGGAAACTTTCTTATCGGTTTATCATAAATTTTAAAAATTACCAGAAAAGCTATTTCTTTTGTTTAAAGGTTTCAAATGTAAACTTCTTGCATGATTAATTAATAAGCAAATTTTGGGCTCTGCAGATACGTGTAGTCTATTTTACCATCATGTTTAACTCAATTGAAAATGGGGGCAGTCACTCACTGAAGAGGTCTCGTACACGGCGCGCTCCTTGTCCCACCAGGATCTCATCGAACTCAGGGCCTGCAGCATGGAAGAAGGGCACACCAGCCTCGCCTGCCACAGCACGTGCTAGCAGAGTTTTGCCGGTTCCTGGAGGCCCCACCAGAAGCACACCTTTTGGCAGCTTTCCCCCCAGTGTCGAAAACTTGTCTGGGTTGCGCAGGAACTCCACCACATCCTTCAATTCCTGCTTCGCTTCTTCCACCTGTACATGTCAGCATCACCTCTTACATTACACACTTACAAGTTTGCAGGGCCCCATACTTAACATGGGTCTGCATTGTAAGTTATCAGTTTAACTCGTTCTGCTGCAGCAGAACCACAACTCAGAACTAGTAACTGTTTTTATTATATTTACCTGAAAAGAGGTCAATGTTTTTTGCTACAAAGCCATGGCTTCAAAGCAAGTATCACAGAAAAAGGTTACATGAACAAGCTGATGTTGCACATTTTCCATAGTTTATCTTTATATTCACAATACACTTGTGGTACGTAAAAGTACTGCAACAGAAGTAAGAATACATTGTGGTATTTATGCACTGTTTGATAAATATAACGTCCCAGTAACATAATAAATCTGTATATGTAAACAATAGTTAAGGTGGCCGTCTGGGTCCGCGACTAAATGTGATACAGACGTCCGGCTCTTACCGCTTTACACAAAAAGTATTAACGAAATCGTACATTTCTCTTCGTACGAATAGAAAAGAAGCATCGTTTTAGCCGTGTATACCAATATCAAGCCCTTAATGAGGTTATGAATACATTATTTCGACCGATGAAAAGTGCCAAAATGGCCAGTTTGGCACTTGATTTTAACATAGTTGAAACACTTGTGTGGGGTTCTAACGGGTATAGGCGGGTGGCTGGAACTTTGGTCTGTAAAATTAAACTATAAAATAATAGGGTCGTCGCTTTAAATTTTTTGATGCAAGCTAT
>PNEQ01123275.1:0-48913 GCA_003012365.1 Medauroidea extradentata | reverse complement strand
AGAGTACAGTTACAAAATATAGAGTACAGTTACAAAATATAGAGTACAGTTACAAAATATAGAGTACAGTTACAAAATATAGAGTACAGTTACAAAATATAGAGTACAGTTACAAAATATAGAGTACAGTTACAAAATATAGAGTACAGTTACAAAATATAGAGTACAGTTACAAAATATAGAGTACAGTTACAAAATACTTAAATTTAAAACGGCAATTTTAAAATTCAAGTATTTTTATTAAGTGAAAAGCATATTATTTTTTGTTTTCGTATAGCATATCTTGTAGCATACAAAATCGCCGTACTTAAAACCGTAACATGCACATTTTGACTTTGACAAGCCATTATGGAAAAACGATGTGTGATAGATAAAAACATTTCATGTAAGATAAATTTAGTCACATTGTATATGTAAAAAATATATCAAGGAAATATATTAAAAAAAAAAAAATGAAAAGCAACGTCGTTAGCTGCGTAGCCCTATTTAATTTTAACAATGCAGGACATTTATTGGGAGCTTTAGACGTGCATATATGTATGTATGTGTAAGTAATTTATCTGTACGTATCAACTGGGGTATGAGTTTGTAAGAGATTATTTTGGGGAAATGTTTTGGTAATGGTGTCCGCAACAAGGCACCCAAAACTTTACTACACGCATTTTTTAGCTGCATATTCAATACATTACATAAATATAGCAATCAACGACACTCGAGATACATAAAACACTAAACTATCGTCTTCAAAAACCATATTTCAAAGAAATTACAACTTGAAGAACACAACTTCTCACAACACGCACGTGGTACGGACAAAAATCAATAAAATTTAACGATCAAGTTGACAAACCCAACTAGTAAAAGCTTCCATCAAGCTAAATTTTTAAATGTAAACTGTCTGTTACTTTAAAATGTTTCTATTTTGCACTTATATTTGTAAATGTAACACAATCGTGCACAGTAATTACAGAAACTTAGCCAAATATATGTTTTAAATTCATTTTGCTGTATTTTTCGGAGACATCACAAAGTTGGTAATACCCAATCGTTAGTGCTCAAATAAGAGGTAGTAGGCCCTATCTAGTGTCACCCCCCTGATAGAAACATGCGCTGTAATTTGAACCATAAGTATCGCAAATAGAATAATACGGTCACCGCTGAAAGTCCCACAGGAAAATGAATAATAGTAAAGGTCTGTGCCCAAGTTGCTGGGTTTGTGAGTAGAGGCGATATTGCATTACTAGAGACATGCAGCATTAGCGTTTCATTTTGTAGCAGACTAAACTTCACTTTCCTATACATAACACAGCATAATCTGCTATTCAATTGGCCACGCACTTTTATGTGTTGTCACTTTCGTGTGTTACATCTTTACAGTGTACCGTGTAAGCATTCTCCGTGGCAAGTCACGACAATATCGGCCAGCGGGAGACGTCGAACGAGCCTATAGTCACTTGGAGTCTAGTTAACTGTCAGAAACTAGAAAATAGTATGCTTTAATGATTAGTAGAGACCTGAAAAATTCGCGTTTTCTTTTATGCGCAAGCTAGAGTTCCAGCAACTATAGGCCTGTATCACGTTCACAATTGGCCGTTGACTTATTCGACCCGTCCTGGAAGTAGTCGAGCCAATAATAAAACTGTAACTGAATGCAGGCCCATTTCACTGTGTCAGCGAGCAGCTAATGAACAACTGCTGTCTGCACGATTTCATAAATATTCTTGGAGGCTAGCCTACAGGTTATTGAACCCGCGAATTTTTCAGGTCTCTAATGATTAGTAGTGAACCTGAAATGGGTATACACACGTGCAACGTTCTTTGAAAGCAATTTTTAAGCATAACTCACTTACGCACGTTGAGCAGTTTCCGAAAAATCTTTTATTGGCCGAAGCTCTGCAAATTTTCGGCACCCTGAGATAGGCGGCCACCTTAAGGGCGTTCCCGTTGCAAAATTGCATAATTTTTTAGCTGTACGGCATAGTGTTCGATTTACAGACATTACTTGTGGCTACATTTCCCACTTGTAAACATTTTTTAGCTCTCAGAGTTTCCCCATAGCGACATGACAAAGTCAAAATTTGCAAGTTACCTGAACCCAAGAATAGTAAAACCAATAAGTGACTTACTGGAATGAAATTATTTGCAATTAATGTACAACTATATTATAGGTCACATGATACAAAACGTAAAAACACACATTGAGATTCCTTTGTACTCTAAATTTTTTTTAAAGTAATGGCAATTTATTTGATTTATGACAATTTAAAAAAATCCAAATGACTTTGTTGTGTGGTTTTAACTATATTAGCATATGGCCCACAATATATCAGTTCATCGTAAATTATTTCATTCGAGCAAGTCACCAGGTTATGTTATTACTATGTTCCCGTAACTTGCAAATTCTGACTATGATATATCGCTCTGGGGAAACTATGACAGCTAAAAAAATTTTACAAGTGGAAAATGTGATCACAAGACTCGTCTGTAAAAAGAACACTATGTCGTAGAAATATAAAATCTGGGATTTTTGCCATGTGATACCCTTAATAGCTTGCTAGTCAAAAGACTTGTTAAAGCTAGCACATGGCGCCTGTTACATGCCGACTACTGTCTGGCCAGTGATTGCTTCGCTGCGGGGAGTGATCTATGCGCAGGATATCTCAATCACGCCAGTTGATGCTAACTGCGCCGGTTGTGATACGTTGTTCCGGGCGGGCGCCTCATTGGCTGCAGCAGCGGCCCGGCCCTCCCACAATGCACAGCGCACAGCGGATGCCCCTGCAGCGGCTCAATCAGCTGCATGCACTTCTTCGTGTAGCGGAGAGATTTGGCGAACACTGTAAAGGCCCTGCTACAATTGATTTAGCACAGAAAACAGCACACGCACAGACACAGAACACATGTACATCACAGAGCTGCAAACTACAATTGAAATAGCACACGCACAGAAACAGCGGATGTTGTTATAAAACGAAAAGAAGCTACACTGGTAAATATTACATTTGTATGTTGGTATCACTGATTTTGAATGTTTTTATTGATACCGCCTTTCGTAAATAACTTTTTTGTTTATTTTGTAATACAAAATCTAGTAAACTTATTTTTAAAAAATTGCAGTAACTGTTACAAACCTTGAAAACAATAATTTCATTTCGAACAAATAAATTTACTAACTTCGGCGCGAATTTTTACAAAGGTTAGACAAATTAGTTTGCGTTTTCATTCGTGTTTATTTTTTTTTTTTACCCGGTGGTATCCATACTCTGATTGGCTACACATTGCGCACGGCGCTATATTATATAGCTCGGCTTTCTGTGCGGTGATCCTATGCTATTTTGCTGTGCGCGTGCTATTTGTAATTACAGCGCATCCTACCAAAAATCTTGGATTGAATTTTCTGTGCGTGTGCTAAATCAATTGTAGCAGGGCCTTATTAGTTCACTCTGTATCACCTCTCCCAAACTTCACGTGCGTTTTGCACGAAAACTACGCATCTTAGACAGTCGCTACTGCAGGACTTTTTTATTATTAAGGTCACGTTACACAATAATTCACTTTCAAATTTCAGATCATCTTGACGCTAAAAAGTTGTCAGCAGCTTAAAGGTTAGGCACCCATTTTATTTTAGTAAGGGATGAAGGTATCAACTAGCGCTTACTGTTGGTTTGCCGGCCACTGACATGAAGTAATACCCTCAGTCTCTCAGTTTTGTCAGTTTTCGTCGATCAGTGTTCAGCGAGTGTGGAAATTAAAGTTTTAAAATTTGATGTTCAAAGGCGAATTACTCCCTTAATATTCCAGTTACGTACAAAGTGCCTTGTATATTTTCTGCATTATTTTCTTTACAATGAATCACCTACCGGAGTTTGTCGGTGTTTTTTGTGAACACACACACACAAAATTGGCAATATTTTATTTTAAATTCTTTTTTTAATACAAAATAAATCAGTGCGACATGTATTGGTGTTGTCCGTGACACTTCCCTTAAGTGTGAATTGTTCAATTTCGTTGAGTTGGTTTCTTTTGTAGCATAAAACCGTTTAATGAAAATTTGGACTTCGACATGTGCCACTGTACAAAAATTATGACAGTTGAAAGACTTTCATTATAGGAAGGAATAGTTACAATGTATTCTACAAAACAAAACATTTCTCGTATCAATATAAAAATTCTTTAAAAAAATTAATTTTTTCGATCGCCCCTTTGCGAAGTGCTTCTTTAGTCGTTACGGCAGAACTATAGGACTTATAGATGTGACCCTGTTATTTTATTGCTGGAAAGTGTGTAGCAAAATTGTTTAGGAGGATACGTGAAGTGCTCGTGAAACGATATACATATCGATATTATTCGAGTCGGAATTTAACTTTGCGCCCAAATGTTGGTGAAACTGGGGAGTTGGCAGTAAATTTCGCTATTCATTTTAGATGCGCGATTTTTGTTGGTTATCACAAGCAAATCGTAACATTTTTCTAAGCAAACGTGTAACTGTTCTTTTATTTCCAAATTTTGTAATTAAAGTGGACTGAAATACTTTAAACGTATGACGCTGTCGTACTAGAAGTTACTGTATATTGGCATTAAACTTTTTACGTTTAATATATATTTTTTGTATTTATTGCGCGAGAGCTAAACCATTGTTTGCAATAGCGAGAATTTTTATTGTCGCATCGCACCCGTTGTATCACTTCCGCCGTGCATATGTGATTCCGGCAGAGGCAAACGTAGCGCGCCGCCCCGCGTCGGTGGCAATTAACATGAGAGCAGGAGAAACGTGTGCCGAATACCGTTCACTAATGTAGCGCGCGCCGCACCTGTCATTAGCGACAAGCACGCCAGCGACTCGCGGAGAAATGGCAACGTTATCCGTCCGTGCAACCCACTATCTGTAAAGACTTGGTTGCCGCAGTCGTCTGGCCGTCGATATATGCCTGAAGGCTTGAATAGGAACCCCTGTTTTTTTTTTTAAAATCATGAAATAGCTTTTAAGGTGTTTAGGTAAGATTTATTCCTATTCAGAAATCTTCCCGATATCTCAAAATGTTTAAGAGGTTAATTAAAATCACGTTTTAATTTTTCATTGTCCTTAGAGGTTGAATTTAAAAAAAACTGAAACTGCATTTTAGGGATATGCGTAAGCTTCATTCTGAAGTAAAAAATTGCTTTAATATCTCAACGGGCTTAAGAGTTATTAAGAACAGGTTGAAACCCCATTTTACGGGGTTTCACCCCCTTAATTTTCGAATTTCGTAAAATACCTTCTTAGTGAGTGCTTACTTACCCCTCAAAATGTCATATCTATGGGTCCAATATATAATTATATGTGTATTTGTAGGCATATAATCAGGGGCGTCATTTGGGTCTACAGGGGGGGGGGGGCAAATGCCCCCCCCCTGGATTTAGAATTTTATGTGTATAAATATATTTTTGTACTTTTAAATGTAAATATTGCTAACTTAAGCACATAAAACTGAAGTTTTATTATTAAAGTATCTAATTTATACATGATTAATTAATAAAAAAGATGCAACAAGGTCACTGTCGCCAGAAAACAAAATCTTGCCCCCCCCCCCGGAAAAATCTAAAATGACGCCCCTGCATATAATTGCACCTTATATTAAAAAGTTAATTTAACGCGGTATGTGTATTTGCAAATTAATTTTTGTATGTAAAAAAATAGTTTTTTTTTAAATTTTTTTTTTCTTTTATAATGCATCGTGGTCCAGTTCTGAGATATATTTACAGTTTCAGGTCTTTGGATAATCGGTAAGTTAGTTTAAAATCGATTGCAAAATTTGTACCTAGCAAACAGTCATACAAGAAAACTAGTAATAAAATCCTATATTGTTATCGAAATACTCGTTACTGAATCGACGAACAGACAATAAAGAGAGTTTAATTTAAAAACGGGTTTAAAAATGGGTAGGGTGGAAATGGCCACATTCATAAAAGAGTGAATTCCAGACATTTTGTTCCGAGTCCGGACTTTTATCTTGCCGGCTCGTCCTTGAACGCCTGCGCGACACGGATTTCCAGAGCCGCCTCCGGGGATCGCGTGGTTTAATGTCGAAAATAATTAGTAAATTGGTTAATAATCCTGCCCGACGATGGCAACCTGGCTGCGAGGCGGGGTGACGCCACCCGGCCAGTAATTAATGCAGCCCGATCATTTCGAGATTTACCTCTCCGGTCTTCAATTATACTAATAACTGGGACGTTCTATAGTGTATCTAGAATAGCGGTTTGAAATAACACCACGTAGCTGCCTCTCTGGCAAGATTTGCATAAGTACGGTGTCTATCCCAGGCCGTGCCTAGAACAAGGATTATGGATTAACATGTTCAATTATATTAGGCGGGACTCGGTTATCTTTCGTGATATCGCTTTCTGACAGAAACCGTTTTCTGCATTAGGAAAAAGAAAATATTGCTACAGGAATGAAACCCTGGTGTTTGTAAAAGGAGTGAGGGGGAGAAAATTCGAATGTTTTCTACTGTATTTATATTTATCTGTTACTAGCAGCCCGCGGCTTTGCTCGCGAGTATTTTTCGTAACTGATAATATTTACTTTTACTGAAAAACCTCTTTGTACACAAGATTGGTACTTCAGTCATCAAGTGTTAGAATGTCCAAGCGGCTAGTTGAACTAACTCTGCAGCAGGATAAGTAGCTATAGCTGTCCACGCGAAAAGTAGTCTTAGCTGGTCCCTGCCACTAATAGCGATTTCGTCTGGGCCTTATTTAAAGCTCTGCAAATTTTACGCTGTGGAGTAGTTACAGATACCTAAAGGTAAGTGGTAAATCGAATGAAAAATGTCTGATTACCCTGCGCACAACCATTGGTAACGGTGCCCTCAATTACATATTTTCAAAATATTCACTTTAAGGACTCTGCCTACCTCAGAGCTCCGGCGGCAGCAAGGATAGGGCGTTACAGGTTAAAGTATATTCCTAAATATCTCGGTCACTTTCAAACCTACATATATGCCTCCGCTGACTTTTTTGTTCAGTACGATACGGCACACATTGCTACGGAATCTTTTAGCAAGTTATGTCAATACCCTGAAAACTATGAGCAAATAAGTGTTTTCATGCCAATTAAACACTCTAAACCCCGCACTCAGAAAATTATTTTCACATTTTCGTTTACGTAGCATTATTCTCCTCTTCTCAATGCAAAAAAATGGTTTCCATCCGAAAGCGATATCTCAAAGGGTGACTGAGCTACACGAAATTTAGTTTAATATGTAAAACCCTATCCTTGCTCCCGCCGCGCTCCGAGGTAGGCAGAAGCCTTAAGTTTAATGCCATTAGAAAGTTTTGGTAAGAAAAGGTTTCGCGAAAACTTATTTGGTACCCCAACCTTGAGATTAGTTAGATGATATATGTGAGCTGATATTGTCGAGGAACCTAAGTGGAAAGTGAATTGCATAATACATTTTACCCTTGTTAACGACTGTATGTAAATTGCGCTAATTCGATCTGCCTTGTAGTTTTTGTGTGTCAGAATTGAAAGTTTTATAACACGCTAGCTGTTTTGGAAACATGCCATTACACATTTATTATTTTTTTCGTAGGTGAATATATAGTAAACACATTTAATTATTTCTGAAACTTTTATTTAACATGACGTAACGCAGATTAAATACAAGTTATTTACGTAAAAATTATAAAGGACATTCGTTGTATTTTACTAGTAATAGTTTTATTTCGGAAATTAATTTTTAAAACATTGGAATTTTTGTAAATAAAAGCATAGGCAAAACTTCTGAATGTTAGGTAAACGTATCGTATCATATCAAATGTGTTTAAATCTACAGTATACAACAGTTTATAACAATTGCAATTGCATATTTTCTAAGCAGGCCGGTTTACGAAAGGTGCCTATTGATCGTACGTCCATTAATCTTTCAATTTTTAAGCATTTGAAGAACAAATAAAGTCAAATAATTCAATTCCGTACACTAGACGTGGTATTCCTACATGTTGACTACAATTTACAGGGGGGAAATTTTCTATTCATCAGTGATTCATTATGCATTTATCTTATTTCTTTATTTTTGAGTTAGTTTAATGCTTAGAAACTATATTTGTGGAAATAAACATTAAATTCACTTTTACCTTATTGTGATACATAATATATAAAAAAAAGTAAAAACTACAATGTATAGCTCATAAAAATAATGATTAAAAATTATTTGTATTTTAAAAAATTTAATGAATTTTTATTTTCAGTTTCAGAATGGCATTTCTTTGTACTTTTTAAAAAAAATCTGAAAATGACGAAAATTTACCTCATTTATGGCAATTTTTTAAAAAAAGACAAAATGACTTTGTTGTGTGTTTTTCAATCTTGTGTAAATTATTTAATTCGAGTAAGTCACTTGGTTTTTGTTAAACCTATGTTCCTGTAACTAACAAATCCTGACTTTGACGTGCCGCTATGGGAAAACCATGTGATCTAAAAATTTCTACAAGTGAAAAATGTAGTCACAAGTAATGTCTATAAAACTAACACTATGCCAAGCAAATATAAAATTTTGAATTTTTGCCACGCGAACGTCCTTAAGAGTGCATGGTGTATAATTCTGCGCTAAAAGCATCAGTTTAGAATTGTAGGTTTCTCGAAGCCAAATAAAAAAACAGCAATCCCAGACAATTGTTTTTGCCAACTTTCCGAGCATACATTTTTTTCTCGAGAACAATCTCTGACGCCGAAATCTTGTATATTCAACTGCGGCGTTAGAGATCACGCTTAACAAGTGCAACATTCCGGGTAATTGTTTGCTCATAAGCTTAGCAAATATAATTATCAAATATTCCTTTTTTTGTTGTTTTTATATTGACTTTCAAAAAGTGTATACCTCAATTACGTAACTTCGCTTATTTATCTACCACGCCCTCTTAAGGGCACGGTTCACCTGAGTTTTCAACATCTTTTTTTTTTATATTTATACCAGATATTTTTTTCTTATTTTAGACATAAATTGCGATTAAATCTTTCTCTTAGGAAATTTTTGTATCTTATAGTTGTTGCGTAATGAGTCATAAACGTCAAAATTTGCACTTTACGGTTTTATGCACGCCACTAAAACTAACTGACATACCAAACCGAAAAAATTCACGATGTATAATAATGTTGTAGGCTATGATTTGACATATATAAAACAAAAAATATAATATTTTTGTATTTAGTAAAAAATGCCGAATATTGAAATGAAAACTTAAAATTTTCTACAATTTTTAAAATTACAAAACTATACATATTTTTGTTTTTATATGTGTCAAAACACAGCCTAAAACATTGTTATGCACTGTGAATTTTTTCTGTTTGGTTTGTCAATTGGTTTTAGTGGCGTGCATAAAACCGTAAATGTGCAAATTTTAAAGTTTATGACTCATTACGCGAAAACTATAAGTGATACAAAAATTTTCTAAGAGGAAGATTTTGTCACAATTTATGTCTAAAATAAGAAAAAAAAAATATCTGGTACAAATATAAAAATAAATAAAAAACGTTGAAATCTGAGGTGAACTGTCCCCGTACCGCAGTTTTCATCACCATGGTTTATATTTTTATATTTGTATCAATTAATTTTTTCCTTGTTTTATACACAAAATGTGACTAAATTTTTCTTTTATAAAAATTTCACATAGTTTTTGCGTAATTTGCATGTTTCTGTTTTAAGGACGGCACTAAAACTAACACACTTACCAAACTGGGAAAAAAAAAAATTCACAGTGAATAACATTGTTGTAGGCTACAAATTAAGCTACTGTACGGGACTCAGGTCTGGGACCCTGGCCGTGAGGGAACGTGGGGTTGTATGGAAGCAGGATTTGTTGGAATGAGGGATGTTGTAAGCAAGAAATGTCGCCAGCTAGATCTTCTGACACATTACCAGTAACAGACCTCACCCTGACATCTAGGCCTGCTTATAAACAACACGACCTTCCCAAGCCAGGGTCCCAGAGCTGAGTCTCGCACATTATGTTAAACCACAAACTAAAATATTTTTGTATTAAAAAAGTATTGAATTTTTATAGTTTTATTTTAAATTTCAGCTTTTTTATTCAAATAAAAAATATTCTTTGTTTTTATGTACGTGACATTGTAACCTGACGTCTTTATCCACTGTGAATTTTTCCAGTTTGGTATGTCAGTTGGTTTTAGTGTAGTCCTTAAAACGGAAACATGCAAATTACGCGAAAACTATCAGAGATAAAACATTTTCATAAGAGCCAAATTTAGTCACATTTTGTGTCTAAAATGAAATAAAAAATCTGGCACAAATTGCTGTATACCGCACCCTTAACAGCACATGTCCGGAAACCATTCAGAAAAGTGGGAACTGCCGTCGAAAGTAACATAATAAACGACGTGTTCCGTCAAATAACTGACGGCATGTCATTTTGTATCTAAGTACACCAGGTAATTGAAGTGCAATGTACGGAATGTAAAACATGCCCTGTTTCACGTAATGTAAGAGTTACCTGTGGCTGTGCACTATTATACTTAATTTGTTCTGTGTGTTTGTTATTACAGTTTAAGTAATGATATGTCACGGTGATAAATCGAAGGGAGTTTCTTTAGCGAGTTCAGATCAACCTAGTCATGCCGTACTTGGGCTGTGAAATAAGTTCCAGATTTTTTCCTTTGTGTTCAAGGCCATCTTGTGCATCCTCGGGCGATTTCCGTAGCCTTGGACTTTCACTTTTTTAATTTGTTTATCGAAGCGCTGTTCCAGAGTTTGGCCGTGACACCTCCTTTCAAAGTTGTTCAGCTATTTTTCTTGCACCTTGTTTCGAAGGGTCAACAATACGAGACGGCAGCTTCAACACTCGCTAAAGAAGATGCGTTGCGGCCCTAGGATTCTCCGCCAGTCGTGGAATCACGTGTTCCGAGAATGTGTTGTCGTGTGCCAAGGTCGACTATGTTGCGATAGTAGCGAGACTTATGAACTTTGAATTAAGGGGTGTGGAAAGCCCAGACGTCGAGCAAACAACTGGAATACTCAATCGTAGATGAAATCTGAACTACTCATCATAATTCGATGAGACTTTTTTGCTGAGTAGATATTTTACTAGCGGAAATCTGTTTATACAGCACTAGACGGTAGTATGCTTTGCTTTTAAGTAAAAAATAAAAAAAAAACTGTTTTTAGAAAAATAGGTATATTCGTTCGGTGTCTGCTGTTGCAGTGAGCAGTTGCGTAACTGTCTATAGAAGGCCACGGCTTTAGATCTGGTAACCCTGCCAGGAAGGGTCATTTTAACACTATTTTTAGCTCTCCAGTGACAATGGTTGTACCTGATTTGTTATTCTGCCCTATATACCGACTAATCAGGGGAAGCCACTGCCGTTGGCGAGACAAAAGAAGTGTTAAAAATGACCCTTCTTTGCAATGTTGCCAAATCTAAGGCCACGGCCTTCTACTTAAGACAGCTATGGTAGTTGATACTGGACAAATTGTCTGGACTTGAGTGTAGCCTATACACAGGATAGTGGACATGCGGGTGGTCATTTAAACTTTCGAAATATTCCTTTCCCTACTAATGAACAGTTGTGTAAGATTGTTAGTTTTCAGTTTTCCTATACTGAGTTTGAAAGCTTATACTAAATTGACATTTTATAATATTGTGTATTGTGCCCCGCGTCCTGGCAACAGTTCGAAATACATTTCTACGTATAAACGTATTCGATATTTTGATTTCACTTTGTTAAGTGCTTCGGCGACTCAGTCGCCAGACCACTCGCCACTCACGAAGGCGATCCGGGTTCGATTCCCGGCAGCAGGGGCAGATTCAGGAGGGGGGTCAGTGAGCTCGTCCCCCTTCTTTTGACCTTTCATGTATAGTTGATCTGTAGAATATTACAACATTTTAAAGTGGTATATTCAATATTTAGTTGAAGGCAAATACAATAATTTGTTTGTAAATTACAAACGTACATTTTTGTAGATCCAGCCAAATACTTACAAAGATACCGAACTCTAACGCCAAGTCGCGCCATGATCGATGGAGCATAATGTTCAATTGCAAAGTTCTCGGGTTCAGTACTCGGAGGTTGTTTATTTTTATTTCGCAGTGTCGAATTTTCTGGTTATGCCAAAAATGTTTATATACTTGACAAAACCTTTCTCGTAGTGTACGTGACAGTAACCAATGAAATCACGTATTAAGTACGTATAGGCCAGTGAAGTCTAGCTTAACAACAAATAATTGCTAACTTTGCAAATGGTTGATTGTAAAGTTGTTGCGTACCTGAGATAACAAATCAAGCCTAGTATTTATCATCACTAAAAACCGCAGGGGGCCTTTGTAATAATATTTTTTAATGTGTAAGTTTATTCATGTAGTGTTTAATGGCTGCTTGAGAGGCATTCCTGCTGTGAGAGGAGACCAGAACGAGGATAAATTAAACTCAAAACGTGGCATTACTTAAAAGACATTTACTTCCTCCTGAAATCAGTTCCGCACCAAGCAAAAGTTCCCGTCTGGTAATTGAGGAAAAAGGAAGCTATTAACGAACATTAATAGACTGCGAGCTAGTTGTCAACTTTCATTTAGTTGCATCATGCTTGGCTTCTTTGACAGGAAGCTATAATCGCGCGATCGAAATTATCCGAGAAGTTAATGGTCTGCTTAAGGGTTCCGCCTGGCTGCGGCTATTTCGCTCGATGAGAGCGCATGGCGCAACGAGCTCTACTGGTTTGTAGTATTCCCGTGTTCGAATGAGTGGTGTGTAGAGCTTTGAAAACTGTTCAAAGTGCGTCCAGTGACGTGTTTGCTTAAGAATATCATTCAAACATCGTTACACGTATGTATACCCATTACAAGTCATCTGGGCGGTTACAAACAACTCACGAGATGGAGCTAAGGTTTCTATCTACCTGCGCTTGAAACGCTTTGCAGCGTATTACAAACAATAATATTTGGAAGAAACATATCAACGCGCATTACGTTTGTACATCTATGAAAAGAAAACACATTTCAAATAATGTTTTTTTATCAGTTTAAAAATTACGCTCACTTATTGGAAACACGATTTTCAAGACTCTCAAAATGGCTGTAAACAGTTTTTTAAACTGCCGTATCTAAGAAAAATCCAACCGGATTCGAAAAACACAATAATAGAAATAGGCGCTGGAGTTTGAACCGTGAGTTTCGCAAATAAATTAATAGTCATCGCTTAAAGTCCCATATAAGTAGAGACGTGAAAAAATCGCGTTTTCTTTTGGCCCCAAGCTAGGATTCCAGCAACTGGAAGTAGCTTAGCCAATAGTACAGAAGCAACTACATGCAGGACCATATTACTGCAGCCAGTGAGCAGATAATGTCTGCTTGAATACACACATGTTCTTGGAGGCTAGCCTACATGTCAGTGAACCGGCGAATTTTTCCCGTCTCTACGTATAGGAAAATGAATAATAGTACAGTTCTGTGCGCCAGTTGCGGGGTTTGCGTGTAGAGGTCGGCCGACCTCACTTTTAACGCTTTATTGGTTTTGCGCCTCGCATACACCAACACAGACTACCTAGATAAGAACCTTAAGGGAGACGCCTACCACGCGCTTAAAATGCGTTTCAGTGTGTTCCTAAATAACTTTTATAACGAAACTATTCCACATGCGTTCATCGTGCAAACGTGCGTAAAGGAAACACACTTTACTAAACAAGACATAACCGGGTGGAACTTCAAGCGATGGCCATGTAATTTGTTGGTGGAAAGTCTGTAACAAATTTTAGTACACTTTTCTATGCGAGTTTCACATACATTCTGTTAGTGGTTCTGGACAGTGAACGCATGTGGAATAGTTTCGTAAAAAAAGTTGTTTACGAACACACTGAAACGCATTTTAAGCGCGTGGTAGGCGTCTCCCTTAAGAGTTAGTCGGCCATAGCTTTTTGTACGTTTGAGGCACGGAAACGGGGAAGGCGATAAGCCGAATATAACCCGTGCTTCAAACACCTCATCGCCTCTAGGCGCAGAGGACTGAACTAGCGTGCAGTGTTTACGTAGTAACTGTTTTCCAACGGGACTTCAAGCGATGACCCTATAATTTTATTTGTGGAAAGTATGTGATAAAGTCCAATGCAGGTTTCTATGATTTTGTTTTATGATTACGGTTGATATTTTATCAGCTACAGCAACGTGAAAAAGTAATTTTTAGCACTTTTGAGGAGCTTGGTAATCATGTTTTTAATTATCGGACTGCATTTTTAAAATCATAGGGACTGTATTTGAAGTGTGTTTTCTTTTCGTAGATAAACGCATTAGAAAAAATTTTAGTAACTATACATGAAAAATTACTATACGTATCACGCTACAGCACGTCTACTCGCCAGGTCCACTGACTCTTAAGGTTCTTATCTAGGTAGTCTGCGTTGGTGTATGCGAGGCGCAAAACCAATAAAGCGTTAAAAGTGAGGTCGGCCGACCTCTACACGCAAACCCTGCAACTGGCGCACAGAACTGTACTATTATTCATTTTCCTATACGTAGAGACGGGAAAAATTCGCCGGTTCACTGACATGTAGGCTAGCCTCCAAGAACATATGTAAGCTTTGTCCGTATTATTTTATTTGCAATACTTACGGTTCAAACTCGAAGGCCTATTCCTATTATTGTGTTTTTCGAATCCGGTTGGATTTTTCTTAGACATGGCAGTTTAAAGAAACTGTTCACAACCATTTTGAGAGTCTTGGAAATCGTGTTCCCAATAAGAGAGCGTAATTTTTAAACCAATAGAAACATTATTTGAAATGTGTTTTTTCTTTTCATAGATGTACAAACGTAATGCACATTGATATGTTTCTTCCAAATATGATTGTAATACGCTGCTATGCGTTTCAAGCGCATAGTAGACAGGAACCTTAGCTCCATCTCGTGAGTTGTTTGTAACCGCCTAAGGCGGCGGCCTACAGCAGCAGTTGAAGGCTTGGGAAAGGCAAAGGGAGAGCTACAGCAATTGCGTAACTCGGGCGATGCAGGTCGTAAAATGGTAGATGAAGTGAAATGAGTGTTGGAGCCTGGGGGGGGGGGGGTAGATGCGAGCAGCCTGCGCTATAAATAACAACCTCCCTCCTTCCATATCCCATCAACTGATGGTCGGCGCTTTGCCTGCCACCAGCAGTAGTTCCCACACGTCAGATAACCCCCGCCCACCCCCTCAACAAAATTGAGCATGTGCTACCGCCTTCCCCTCCCACATGTACCCACGGCATTGACACACATGCTCTGCGGGGTCCCTGTCGCTGTCTGGTGTAGCAGGCTGTGGTTCCTTGCGTCACTGCACATGCGCACAGCGTGGCCGACACTGTAACATAGCGCCTGCATTTATATATACCAGACATTGAGAGTAAAAGAGGAGGACATTCATCTCGCTAACGTAGGACATTTTTATTAAAAAGAAATACACGGAAAATTTCTCTGACGCTTACATTTGTTGTGTGTTATTTTCACATGAAAACAAATTTGGATGTAAAATAACACGTATATTCATGTAAATAACCATTTTTAATACTAAAATACGCATATTCTTTTTACTAATAACCAAATATAAACATACTATATCTATAGAAGGTGAAATTTCGCGAATTCAATGACCTGCATGTTAGAATCAAATATCCTATGCATACTCAAGCCCTGCCTATTCGTTCATTGTCTGCTGTTCCACTGAGTGGCAGCTAGTGGACAAATGATCGGGACTTGAGTATGCATAGGATATTTGATTCTAACATGCAGGTCATTGAATTCGCGAAATTTCACCATCTCTAATATCAAATAACACAACATGCCTATTGTTATGTGAATAACACGCAACACGTGTATCAAGATGTGATGTGACGTCTTGTGTGAGTGACAGCAACTTCAGGAAGATTAATTTAGCTTGTAGTTGTGTGCAGTATTATCAGAAACAGAATATATTTCGTGTAGGTAATATCTCATTCTGATATTAAGAAGTCGGGAATTTTTTAGCAACAAGAAAAAACAGGCCGGACGCAAAAATGTCCATAAAATGGAGGACATGTCCCCCTTTTGCCGGACATCTGGTAACCCTGCGCGTGTGGTACGCTGGCTCTTATCGCTCCGCTATTCGCACTCGTCAAACGCGAAAATTTAAACCGGTACATACTCTCCGTAAGTTTTAATATACATTTGTAGAGTGATTTAGGGATATTTCCCGACACTATGGAACACAGGCAGCGGCGTCATTTCAGGTTTTTCTTGGAGTGGGGCAAGATTTTTTTTCGGTGACAGTGACCTTGTTGCATCTTTTTTTTTTTTTTAATTAAGCATGTATAAATTAGAAACTTTAATAATAAAAATTTAGTTCTATGTGCTTAAGTTAGCATTATTTAAATAACAAAATATTAAAAAAAAAAAAACATATTTTGTACATATAAAATTCTATGCCCCTCCCCCTGTTCTCCCTAAATGACGCCCCTGATCACAAGTGCCCTATATCAAATTGCTCGTCTCGAAGCCCAGCACAATGCTGTGTATTGTTGTAAACCCTTATCGTGTACAACATGTATGTGCACTTACGGATATGAGGTTTTTTTTTGAAAGATAGTTTATATTGCATACAGTTAGGCCTGCTTCATGAATAACCTTGGACGCAATTGTAGGAAAAGGAACGCTGACAATGCGTTTGTGCTAGGTGTTACCAGTCGGTGCTAGGCACCGTCAGTGAATTAACCCCATTCCTCCCCCCTGCTTAAATCCCTCTATCCCCCGCCACCCACCCTCCTCCGTTGTCCGTCGTTCGCCGAATGATTATCGATCAGCCACGGATGTCGGTGCGCGCCTCGGTTCGAATCCCGCGGTTTCCCTCTCCCCGCTACCCTACTCTTATAACCGTATCCACCTGCTTTCCAACGGCTGGTGAAACTTAAAAACCTGCGGCCACGTTTCACGCCCTCCTTCGCTCGCCAGTTACGTCCGTCGAGTGCCGCGAATCGGCGCGCGTGAAATGCCGCCCGCTCGTTTTGTTCAATCGCCGGCTACGACCAGTCAAGCGTTTTTTAGTCTGAACCATCTGAGGAAGCAAAAAATCGGGTCTTGTTTTAACGTTGAACCTGGCTTGGTGTCTATCTTTTAGTTTTGGAATCCGTGTGTAATATTTTTTCTTTCATCAAATATTAAAAGTAAATCTTTCCGACAATTTTATGGTGCAACTTCGTCAGCGCATGAATACCAGTTGTTAGGCTCTTGGTAGTGTTGTTACGCTTGGCGGAAGATTACATTATGGTCAGGCGGAAGATGTCGTTAACGGAATTCAGAAGCGCTCAGTTAATAGTGTACCGACGGAGTGAACGTGAGTTTTTGATAACGACTTTTCGCGTGCGTCCATCCGGCAATGACCAAAGATATTTCAAGAGAAACACGAGTGATCAGAGGATAAGGCAGACCTGTGGTATGGCTCAAGGTAAAAAATAGTTACTGAAATCTGTGTGCTTGGTTGGCGAATATGTTGCTTGTCACGTTATCCTAAATGTAATATGTGTGATTATCACACTAAGGGTGCTGCCTACCCGATAGCCGTGGCGCGAATAGGTGTATTGATTTGTATGTTTAATTGTATTCCGCCTGTCGCTTTCGGTCAGATACAGTTATCTGCGTTGATAATACGATACTATTGCTACAGGCATAAAAATGTACTAAATGTTTTATGAGCTGATGTTTTCAGATGTTTTTTTTATAATGAAAACACACTGGTTTATATTTAAACCCAGGCTACAATAGATATTATATTAACACACACATAATTGTGATAAGAATATCGTAAACTTCATGTGTGACACGTACAAGCGTTAATAAAATGTAATAATTATATTTAAAACAATATTGTAGCGTTGACAAATGAGTCTGAAGAATATTCACACAGAAATATATTTGTTTCAGCTGTGGCAACAATAATGTCTCCTCAAAACCACGACACTTTCAACGTAATCAAATGTATGACAGTCGCTTTTATGTAGAACCAAGTTTAATAGAATCTGTTTATTTCCTGCTAATTTAGTTTCTCGTGCGACAAAGTACTGTCGCTTTCAAGGTGACTGATTGGCCATAACTTTGAATTATTATTAGTATTAAGCAAATGTAGAACCTAATTCAATTTTTTTATGGGCTTGGTCTCGAGTTTGTACAATTTTGACGATAAAATTTTTTTGATCATAAATAAGCCGATATTTTAAAATCGATTTGTTACTTTGTTATAACTGGATTTTATCTATGTAACTTACTTCTGATTTTGTCTAGATAACATAGCATGGTGATAGCTAACGAAAATTCTTTATAGCGTTTGTCTCGAAAAAATATTGTATTACCTAGTAAAACCAACTTGCAAAAATATTACAGAGCAATTTTACGTTATCGAGTCTCGTCTGGGTTTAAACTAATCATTATCAGGAAAGCTGAGAAACTCCGGTCTATGCCTTGTATATATGAAGCTAGTCAGACTGAAGCACGTGCAGGTTAACTATTCTGTATAATATTGTAAATGCTTGGGTATGTCAGATGGAACTCAGCCTTTAAATAGCGATTTGGGCGTCACCGAGAAGAGCAAAAATTTCAGTATCGTTGGTTCCGGACAAAATGAACTCTTTTGAAACCCTTGTTACTTTTACCTGACAAAATAATTTATAATTTCCTGCCACTTTTTGGTACAAACAACGCAACCGAAGTAATTGTCAAACTGTATAGATTGTGCCGTACAGAGGAGTCGCAATAGGAAGTATTATTTTTGACAATATGGTCTTCAAAAGTGTTCACTTGTTCGCGAATGACCAGAGCTCCGACGTTGGTAGTGTCCTTGGTGTCTACATATACTACGTTTGTGTGTGAGCCACTAAAACGATGGAGATCGCTCTGACCAATAATTGAATGATACACGGTAGAGTGACCGATCTCATACACAAGTATTTAAGAGGCCGTTCAAGTGTTTCAGGAGGATGTATGCAACCCGCATTAACCCCATATAAATCAAGGCTAATGTTACTATCGCTATAACAGTAAAATCTTCGCGTTTTATCGAAGACACAGTCGTTCTTATTTTCGCTGCGTTCACCGAAGTCAAGAAGGTATATCAAACGGTTCCATGGTTCCATTATTAACGTGATACGAAACAAGTTCTGTACAAGTTGTAGTCAACCATTCTTTACACTTGAATTTGGCGAACGCAGCGATATAAGAACGACTATGTATTTCATAAAACACGAAGATAATGTTGATATGTGTAATACTCTTATTGCTATATCGATAGTAAAATTAACCTGGGTTTATATGGTAGGTTGCATGCATGCGCCTGAAACACTTGAACGGCCTCTTCAATACTTGTGTATGAGATTGGTCACTCTACCGTGTATCATTCAATTATTGGCCAGAAGCGATATAATAGCTAGGGATCCTGGTTTTTCGCGAAAAGATTTTTGCCTCACTTTGTTTCAGTGCCTTACGTGCACGCCTGCAGTTCTGCTTCGTGGTCAGTGATTGGATATTTTAACTCTCTCGAGCCTTGAGATTCTACCGGCAAATCACATCCGTGAGGTGCTGCATAGACTTTATTGTAATTGGCTCAGTCAAATGATATACGGCTCTTCGTACAGACACGCTGCCAATAACCACGATGCAGAATTGCAGATATGCACGTAAGACACTGAAACAAAGTGGGGCAAAATTCTTTTCGCGAAAATCAGGGGTCCCTACTAATAGCACGTAGACCTAGAAACTCGTGACCTACGAACTCACAGATTGTGCTCAGGTACATACAGAGCAGTGGAGTCTAGTCTGATAACAAATAACACAAATGCGGCATGCCTCTACGTATGTATTAAGTTTCGTGAGAGGCCTTAAGAGTGTTCAAGTGCTTTAAAACTATAATGTTATACTATCATGAAATACTGTTAGCCTTGTAGACGATACTTTTGAGCAAAGTTTTCTGTTACGAAACAATTTTTGCTCACATATTTTTCTCATAACGGTGCGTCAGAGATAAAATTTGCGTGTTATGCTGGCATGCAAACAGTGAAAACCAATTTTACTTAGGCCCTACTCAAATGTCACAGTGAAATAACATGACTAACATTTGTAAACTCACAACGTAATATTTTTAATCTTAAAAAAAATATCGCAAAAGTACGCGGAAGAAAGTTGTAAATTCAACATTTTTTTAAAATACGAAAGTTGTTCACTGTGAGTTTCCAGACGTTTTGATTTAACCTGGTGAGCGAAAAACCTGGTCATGTAACTAATCCGGTCGCAGTGCAATTTTTAAGCCATTTGTTAGGAAAACATCCAACATTGGCCCTAGTGTAATAATGGGGGTTAGTAGATAGCGTCAAAGGTAAAAATTAAAACTTGTAAATACTATATGAAATTACAGTCAAGTGCCGTTAAGGAAAGCAATTTCGTATATAGGTAACTTATATGCCTACGTGAAGACAAGTAACGGCATAAAATAATGTTTTTGGAAGTGGGCCTCGTCATACATTAAGCAGTGTCCCTAGTTTAATAAATTAGCACAATTTCAGGATGGAATGTTTACTCTAGTTCCACAAAGAATAATACACCTACTACAGTAAAACTTTTTTGAAGCTAAGACGAAAGCCGTAATCTCTGTTTGTACAATCGACGTTCGGATAATGAAATATCAATACAATTAATTGATTTCAGCGAAATATTGTAATATAACGCCATTTGTTTGTAATAAATAGTATTCAGTTAAACAAAGAATTTAACCATAGTAACCTAGATTCGTCTTTTGTGAATTTATATATGTATTGAAACCCTTAAGAAACTCATCTTTTGTGAGAAAACCGACTAAAGGTGAAGCGTGTTTTCGTATTTTCTGTCCCATTTTCTCTTCTACACTCACAGATACTCCCCTCCGATCAATGTCGCCCCTTGGTTTCCACCCTCAGTATGTCTTCACAGACGAGAACACGCTCAGCTGTCACTCAAAGTGTATGTCCGTCGGCCGATACTCAGGTCTCATTTATGTAGGGACGCTCTTTAAATAGGATTTGGCTACCCTCTATTGCTTAGAACTTAGTGACTATCCGCTAATATAGTTGTTTGATATGCATTGTAAGAATCAGTATGCAAAAACGAATAAAAATAATGTCGCCTTGGAAGTTCAGTTCTAATCCCGGCGTTTCCACTGGAAGCATTACATTCGGCCGAGGTGGATGTGTGGATGCCCGAGAGGTAGGCAGCCAGAAACACTGTTGTGCGTGTTGACAGGGCAGTTTCGCTTTGTCATGTTACGGTACATTTACACATTTTCAGTCTCCAGCTTTGAGGCAAACTACCACCCTAATGAGCCACATTTGGCCCAATACTGCGTATATGTTTTCGTAATTATGTATCATCAGGTTCGCACTCCTGCCGGGTTAGCATTTATTAAAGACTCGTCCTGTATGTATAGTCTATCCCGTGAATGTGTGCACTTTTCTGACAGTTATGTTGGCAAGGTTTTCTGTGGTCTGCCTATCTGAGAGCCGTGGTGTGGCTTTATATGTTAAAATATATTCGGCGGTGCGCAGTCATTTTTAATTATAAGTTCTCGAACACAAACATCATGCACACTAGTTCAGCGCTTGGTTCGTTGTGGCGATGTAGTATCAGATACGCGCTTCAAGGTCGCCCTTATAGCGCTATCGCTTTTGGAACCTCTAAAGTGCAGATAGGCGGCGATTTTAAAAATGCAGTCCGATAATTAAAATCGGGCTGATTATCAAGATCCTCAAAAGTGCTAAAAATGACTTTTTTCACGTTGCTGTAGCTGAGAAAATATCAAGCGTAATCGTAAAACAAAATCATAGAAATTTGCATTGGAGTTTACCACATACTTTCCACAAATAAAATTACAGGGTCATCGCTTGAAGTCCCGTTGAAAAACAGTTACTACGTAAACTCTGCACGCTAGTTTAGTACTCCGCGCCTAGAGGCGATGTGGTGTTTGACGCACGGGTTATATTCGACTTATCGCCTTCCCCGTTTCTGTGCCTCAAACGTAAAAAAAAAAAAAAGCTACGGTCCCCTAACTTTTAAGGCCTCGCTCTTTAGTTTTGCAGTGGTTTCGAAAAGGGGTTTTTTTTTTTAACGCGAATTAATACACATATTAAACATTCATCTTACAGTTTTAACACTTATATATCATCGTTTGTAAAGCTGCATTTTTCTGTTGCAGTACACCAAGCCGATTTTTAGATTTCCCCTCTGAAATATCACATATTTAATTGTCAAAATAAGCAAAAATAAAGCAAAATAATATTTTGCTAGCAAACGGTACATATTTTTGAAAAACGCTCTGCCAAAATTGTGATAGTACAAGTCTCAATTTTTTTTTCAAAACATTTGGTTAAAAATATATTTTAGTTATTTGCAATTGTTTAAAATAAATGAAAGATCATGCATGGCCTTAAGGTTCATATCTACTTGCCCTTGAAACTCATTGCACCGAGTTACAGTAAATCATATTTGGAAGAAATATCTCAAAGCGCATTAAGATTGGACATCTATGAAAAGAAAACATATTTCAAATAATGTTTCTATCAGTTTAAAAATTATGATCACTTATTGGAAACACTATTTTCAAGACCCTCAAAATGTATAAAAAAAAAACAGCTTTTCTAAAGGAAAATTTCAACCGGATTCGGAAAACACAATAATAGGAATAAGCGCTGGAATTTGAACCATAAATATCCCAAAGAAAATAATACTGTCACTACTTAAAGTCCCATAGGAAAATGAATAATACTAAAACTCTGCGCACCAGTTGCGGGGTTTGCGAGTAGAGGCGATAATGCATTACATACGACGACCAATGTCTCTTTTATCGCTCTATCGGTTTTGTGCCTCATATACACCAACGCAGCCTACCTAGATAAGAACCTTAAGTAAGCCAGAAATATTCAGTTTAATTTCTGAGCCAAGCTGTCTGGAATGTGCGCTCGCTCGTGGTATAGACTGTACCCGCCTATGGGCAGGCTGTTGTTGTGAAGAGCATTAGAAAATCGTTGTAGTAGTGTGACGGTGATAACGTAGCGTGCAAGGCGGCAGCTCGCGTGTCGTCAGTGGAGCAAGGAACGGTACCAGAGAAGACGACCTGCTTTTTCCCGCCCAACGAGCTCATATCGAGGCGACACAGTCGGTTGAAGTGAAAGTCTCGTCTTCTCTGCGCGAGCCAAGCTGACTACACAGGCGCCTCTTGCGCAACGTAAACGTCAGCGATCTAGCGGTTACGAGCTGCTGTCTGGACCTGCGCCAACCATCGTCCCTTCTCTCGTTAAAGGTGGAGTGTTAGACAATTTTATTGTATTTTCAGTTTTTGAGCCATAGCATTTATTAAAATTGTGTTATCAAAATTTTCTCTTCGACAAAGCATAGTATATATTCTTGGTAAACTGCTCGAGATATATAATAATCGAATCTTTCATTAATTTGTCATGCAGAATCATTGCAAGAGAAAGTTGAAAGTTAACATCTAAATCTCTTGCAAAGATTCTGTATGACAAATTAATGAAAGATTCCATTATATTTATGTCAGGCAGTTTACCAAGAATATATCCTATAATTTGTCGAAGAGAAAATTTTGATAATACAATTTGGATAAATGTTATGGCTCAAAAACTGAAAATACAATAAAATTGTCTAACGCTCTCTCTTAAAGGCGTTCCAGTGTGGAAAATTCATTATTTTATATTTGTACGAAGTAGTGTTAGCAATTGCTCTTTAGTGTAGGCCTAATATGGTGTTGGTTTTGTATATGTTATTTGTTCCTGTGTTAGTTTCCTGGAGAAACTTCTTTGTATACACGCATAGTACCCCTATAACAGTATATCTTAGCCAGAATTTATATTTAACGGGGACATACCCAACGGAAACCAACAGATTATGAGATCAAATTATGGACTAAATTGCTTTAAGTTATAAAACATAAAATTTTTAATTGCTGAAACTACTCTAGAAACATGCACAGGACTTAGCTTAAAATTTTCTGCCAGTAAAAAGATGGGGTCGTTGCTGAAAGTCTCAATCAGGCGAGTGATCTACGATACTACTGCATGTCATTGCAGTATCTTGCAGTAGAGGTGATAGCACCAGATGAGTAGAAACAAATACTAGACTTTGAACTATGCTGGCCACGAATAAAATAATGTGGTCATCGCTTAAAGTCCCATAGGAAAAAGTATAATAGTGAAGCACTGCACGCCATCTGAGTGGTTTATGCGGACAGGCGATAAATAAAGGTACGTAAATTTCGCAGATACATTCCAGGTCAGGTTGAACGCCAATTATGTATACCTCATTGTCATGTCTGTGACTTGCTGGCATCTGTTAATAAACGCGTTTGACTACTACAAGCCAGTAGTAAATAAGAAAATAATGCTTGCTACCTGCTTGTACGGTTATAAGCCAATAGATATTACCGATTGTAGCCAGTGAATGTATAGAACTGACAAGTCTAGGCTGCTGCCAGATGAATCCGCGAAATTGACGTACCTCTAGCGATAAAGCATCTATAGATGCTTAGATACTGTTCTGCTTCGTGGTCAGTGATTGGATGTTTTAACTGTCCCGAGCCTTGGGATTCTACCGGCAAATCACAGACGTGTGGTGTTGCGGGAACTTTATTGTAATTGGCTCAGTCAAATGAGATACGGCTCTTCACATAGACACGCTGCCAATAACCATGAAGCAGAGTTGCAGATGTGCACGTAAGGCACTGAAACAAACTGGGGCAAAATTCTTTTCACGAAGAACAGGAGTCCCTATGCATTACGTATGTCGGACAATAGTACTCTTACCACTCCTGCCTCATACACACACACGCACAGCCTATCTAGGTGGATTTTACGACTAGTCGACAGCGTTACACTCAATTTTATCTGGTTATAGGTACTGGAAAAGGAATCGGCAATTACCTTTGTTTAAGAATCGCTAGCGTATCCTGGAATGATTTTGTGAACCCATTGAAAACCAAAATTACGATGGCCGAAGCCGGTATTCGAAACCGGGCCGTCCCGAATACAAGTCCAAAGTGCTACCGATGCGTCACCGTTTGTCGCTATCAGGTAGCTTATTACACTGGGTTGCTACAGGTATGGAAAACAGAAAACCAGGGAAAGTCAGGGCATTTGATAGTGGTCAGGGAAAACCTGAAAAATAAACAAGGAAGCTGTTTTCGGTGCTTGGATATCCAAATGTGTAACACAAACGTCAAGCCTGGCAATTTGACTTTTCAATGAAGTCCCGCATTTACAATAATTTTGTGAATAGAGATGTTAATTCGTCACTTTTTTTTCGATGTGTTGTAAAATAAAAACAGTTACTTATTATTTTTCATAACTTTAAATATTCGATCACAGGACGTAGGCCTACATAGTTAAGGCCATGCCTGGTAGTTTTGCAGTGATTTCGAAAATAATTTTTCCAAAATGAACTAATATCTCTATCACAAAATCGCTACGTTGTTTTGTCACTAATACATGAAAGTTTCTATCGGAATTTTTCCGTTGCAATGAACACAATGGATTTTTAGATTCTTGCACCCAAAGTATCACATATTTTAGCATGAAAATGAGCCAAAATGGCACAAAATATTTTTTTTTTTTTACTGGCAAACGACTCATTTTTTTGAAAGCCTACGTATAATTGTGCATAGTATGACTTCACACGCTCTCAATTTTTTTCAACCCATTTGGTTGAAAACTTTTTGAGTTTTTTGCACCAACGTGAAAAAAACTACCGGGCATGGCCTTAAACTGCTATACGAGACAACAGTAAATATAAATACATATACCAATACTACAGAGTAGCCTATAGAGTAAGAAGCTCCAGAACTGTTCATGATCGAAAACAATCCAACCAACAGCCGCTCTCCAAGTAATAGTAGCTAAATGTGGCAAACACAAACAGCAGGCAACCACGAAGTTTTCTAATTAAAAAAAAAAAGTTAAAATTGCTGATTTCTTATCAGATAAAAAACTGGAAATTCTTAATTTTTGCCTGGGAAACCTGTAAAAGTCAAGGAAATATGATCGTGATATTCTCTGGCAACCCTATTACAATCCCTGTAACTACAAATAAGTTGATGTCAAGGGTAGTTGATCCGTACCACCTTGAAATTTGCCGTTTTTTCTCGATAACTCTTGTTTCAGTGGACATATCAATATTTTTAGCACTAACAAGGCGTAGAAAATCTTAATCAATTTTCTGAAGTAATTGCAACCTTAATATCTAAATTATTGTATAACGCGAAACAGCTGACAAGATGAAAGGGATTTTCTTACGCGAACGACTTCAGTGATCACGAAAGTAACAGCAACCCTACAATATGGATTTCAAAAAGTGAATGAATTAAACTACGTCATGCCCAAGTGAAAAACGTTAAACAATATTTGTGTTCACTGCTTTATAAGTAAAGTCGCAAATTCAAGCTGATAAGAATGAAGTCCCTTAAGGCTCGTTTTCAGTCACCATATTAAAATTTTATTATTTTCGCTTTATTGAAATTCTAAGAAGAAAAATGTTAAAAAGTGCGATTATACCTCAAATTCTATTTACATTTCGCTACAGAACTGATATTACGATTTAGCTTTACGCCGCAATCTGTGTGGCAAATTTTTTTTTGTATTCAACATTTTGCCCGACGAATTGCGACCTAACTATACATTGCTAGCTCTATTGCCATGATAGAATTTGCGGTATAGTCGCCGATTTAACATTTTCCTTTTCAGAATTAAAAAAAAAAAAAAATTAAACTCGAAATGGCGATTGAAACCGAGCTAAGAGAAATATTCAAAGGGAAGACATATGGCAGTTGAGCGCCTCGTGGGTGGTTAGTGAACAAGTGTCACCCATATAGCCTGCGCGCTTTCTGGCTCGTTGTAGTCCAACAGCATACAAATATATCTTTGAAGCTATAAGATGTTACATATTATTGCAGGTGTTGAAATACAAATAAATTAACTGCAGGTTACATTACGTACTTTCCTCCTGGACCTTCAGGATACTGAGCACCGAAGTCCTAAATATACCATTTTTAGCCATGTACACAATTTTTTATTTTACTTTATTTGCGTCTTAAGTTTTACATGGCGAAATTAAGGCGTACTCATTTTCTTACATTTAGCCATGGTAGTTACACATTATAAAGTTATAAATTAATCAAACATATCAACGTTGCAAACTGATTAAATTTGCGATTAAAAATGCAGCTATGTCTATTTTTAGAAAATAAATTGCTTTAAAAAATCAATTTTATATAAAATTAGACAAAAGAAAGGACAATTAACCACTCAAATTTAGTACAGACATTTTAAAGTAACAACTTATATTTCAAAATAAAATAACAGGTGTAATGTAAAAGAAAACTAATTATTACTAATGATTTAAAAATACGAGAAAACTTAATTTGGGAAACAAGAATTTTCAAGTTACCACTTTAATTTAATAACATACGATAGGACTAAAGTAACGATTGGATTGTATAGATAATAGCGTTTTATCTTTCGGGAAAAAATACCGTAATCCCGAAGTTATTTACGGAGATACGGGTGTACGCTTACTAACTGATTTTACAGGAAAAGTCTTGCTAGCGATTCGTCTCGAGAGAAGTCCTCGCGTGGCGCATGGACGGTGTTGTAGTGTGTCACGGGTTTCCTTTTTTACGGGAAACCTCTTTACTTATTACCATTACGTTTATCTACGTAAAGAATACACACTTGAAGCTATGCTTTTTAAAAATTCAACGCGCTTGTTAGAAATATTATTTTCGGGCCTCTCAAAATGGCTAAAACTGCTTGTTTATAGACTCCTGCTACTCCGAAAATGCCACCTGCATTCTGATAGTGCAAAGCAAGAGGTATGCGTTGCCCTTTTCTTCATACCATCCATAAAATGAAATTTTAGTGTCACCGCTTGAAGCCCCATAGGAAAAAGGCTGCAAGGAAACCCGTGCACGCTATTTTGATGCGCTGTGAATAGAGGCGATATGTAGAGTCCTGGAAATTTCCCTGATTCAACTAATGGGAGGTTGGATTTCTAAGTCATGTATGTAGAGACATGCAAAATTCGCGTTATCATTTGGTAGCACACTAAACTTCACTTTCCTATACACAACAGTGCATAATTTGCGATTCAATTGGCCACGAACTTTTATGTGCCGTAATTTACGTGTGTTACGTCTTTACAGGGATTGGCCTCTCTACCGTGTAAGTATTCTCCGCGGCAAGTCACGACAATATCGGCCAGCGAGAGACGTCGAACGAGCCTATAGTCAATTGGAGTCTAGTCAGCTGTCAGAAAATAACTCGAATTTTGCATGTCTCTATGTATATGTTGAAAACTTTTCCGACCCCTGTTTTTCGCGAAAATAATTTTGCCCCAATTTGTTTCAGTGCTTTTTGTGAACATCTGCAATTATACTTCATGGTTATTGGCAGCGTGTTTGTGTGAAGAACTGTATATCATTTGACTGAGCTAGTTACAAAAACGTTCCTGCAACAACACACGTCTGTGATTTACCGGTAGAATCCCAAGGCTCGTGAGAGTTGAAATAACCAATCACTGACCACGAAGCAGAACTGCAGATGTGCGCGTAAGGCACGGAAACAAAGTGAGGCAAAATTATTTTTGCGAAAAACCGGGGTCCTTAGTCATTGTTTATAAACGTGACCCTGAGGATTCCAAACCAATGGCGGACATGCATGAAACGCTCGTGGGCTCCCGCGCTACGTTGTCCAAGCTCATTCACTGTAGCAGCAGCCAATGTACAAGTAGCTGAGGACAGTGTGTATACAGGACTGTGCAGTCCAACCGGCTGGTCGTTGAACCCGCGAAATATCCGGGATATGCTTCCCGTCGAGCGTGGTACTCTGGCTCTTATTGACCCGCTGTTCCCACGCGTCAAACGTGGACATTTAAAACCGGTGAAGACTCCTCTAAGAATATACGTCGGAGAATGGATTGTTTGACGTCACTACATCACTCTGTGTGCCACGTCAGAAGCTGTTGCCTTCATTAGATTGGAGCCTTGCTGTCTGGCCAGCTGGTCTTTCAGCTGCCGGCGGACTGCACATATTATCTTCCCATTGTCTTGTGACCAGCACGTGCAGTTCAGCCAAAACACAACAGTTCCTGCTCACTTGAGTGCTGCTTCAATTCCGTAACAGTTGTCCTATTTTAGTAAACGTGACTTCACCACAAGAACATTGACTTCCTAAATATTAATACTTTACGTGTAATTATTCTTTGTTTATTCATAACATTACCGTGTCCGTGTGTGATATGTAGTAAGAAATAATTTAGTCCAGTGCCTGTTGTACTTCTGTAAAAATAGGGTTGTCGGTACTCATTGAATTGTTGCAACATCTTGTTCTGTAGAAGTAACAGTCTATTCTGTAGGAGCAAAGAACATATTTTTTTACAGAGCAGAACTCTAAATAGTACTGTATTGACAATCAACCTGGACTTATGTTATGCACCTATTCTGACAGAAGTGTGGTACCGACAACAATGCTTTCCATATGCACACACACACACACACACACATACACACACACATATATATATATATATATATATATAACATACTTTGCAGACATGTAGAAAATCTAGTTTAAAAATAGTACTTTGTCGAAATATAAAAACAGGTTAGGAGTTTAGGCAGTGCTGAGTCTTATTGAAATCTTTAACCTGTAAAAAAGTAAGTTTTTAAACCTTCCTCTTTTATTAGAATTATAAGGGTGGTTACCCTCATATACTTCATAAAATTACTTTGCCGTCAGGTTTTGTGAACTTTTTTTTTTTGTTTATTTGTTCAGTACATCGTAAGAAACAAAAATGATCATCTTGTTGCAAGCGTCTAGAATGCACCGTTTACCAGAAAAAAATGCACACAACTAATAAACTTCACGACATGCATTTTCAGTAAATTCTTAAATATTTGCAATACGTTAAAAAATGCTTTAATTAATATTTTTATGTATTAGTTTTCGCAGAATGACAGAAACGGAATGATGTGAAAATACTTCGTTGCTGTGAAATAAATAAATAGTTTTCAAAACGTATTGTAATACTTGCAGACTTTAGTAAACGGGTGTTATGTTGCTTATAAAATGCACTGATTTTCCTCTTCGAAAAAAAAAAAACACTTTATAAAATGTCTGCGAATCCGAATTGCTTGCAAATTTATTTAGCCGAGCCGAAGTGGTTTGACGTCTAAGTGGATAAATTTGTGACATGTGAATTGCTATTTTTAAACTCGATTTTCAAAGGTTCATACCTCCCTTGTCTTGAATGTGCCTCATATCTGCCTAATTTTTCAAGAAGAATCAGCTGTCAGAGTTTGGGCTATTAATTCCCTTACATCCTGTGTTCATATACTGTATATCGAACCATGGGACTCGCGTGCTGCATGCAACTGCTTCGACCGGGCAACACTGGGCCGTGTTGTTGCTCTTGCTAGCCGCAGACTGTTCGCCTTCTGGTGCCGCTGACATTCCGTCACGTTTCCCTCAAGAAGTTGTCCTCATCCTTCCAACCACTGCAGGCAGGAGAGATGCGCCAAGCCACAGAGTACTGGGCGTTACAGAAGCGAAACTTCCCGCTGGTGACCGGGGACGGATCTAGGCTTTCCTTCGCCCGGGACAAGAATTGTGATTTTGTCCCCCCCCCCCCCCACATTTTTCCTACCCTCTTTTCCATCAGTCCAATCAACCCAATAGTAATAAATGTATGTTGTTTTGCGCTCTAGTAAATAACAGTATAAAATTTTAGTAGAAATACATGAAACCTATACTTACTATAGCTAACGTTAGCAGTGTTTTAAGTGTGCATTCTAATTATAAATACTGTATTTATAACATAATGTGGTGTTCAAGGTTAATAAAAATACAAAAATTAATTCTAGATATTGTATCTTTTTTTACATTCATTTACATTTAATTCCCAAATAAAAATTGTCGGCACCACCAGCGCTCTCCCTAACCCGACCTGCGCCCCCTCTAATCCGGCGCCTGGGGCAGCCACCCCCTCCCCTGCTTCCCATCCCATATACAATCAATGCTGGTGACCGAGCAAGTTGGCTTATTAGTGATGCACCACACATTCTGGGTGACCAAGGTCCGGCCATCCGGTTTTAGGCTGTACATTTTTTTTATTAAGCTCTCCTAGCGAGCGATCGTTATGTTTATACTGTTTTTGCGATAAGTATTTTTTAAAGCATACACGATATCATATTTCACAAATCTGTTTGACAGTTTTTTAAAAATAGTTTTTGCCGTGCTAGATAATTTTTTTCACAAGATATACGGTTTCGACTAATAAGTCAAGTAACGAAAATTTCGTTGATTAGGCTACATAATTAGCTAAAACCAAAATAATTTACGGAATTGAAAAAAAAAAAAAAACCTTTTCGTAAAAACAATTGTACGGAAACTGGCATGCGATAAATACTAGATAGACTCGTACGGCAGCTGTACAATAATATATTCCATTGTTAATTCTTTTATCGTTCCCAGGCTGTCTGAATCGATGATTTCGTCTCTAACTAGCCGGCCTCCGTAGCGTTGTCGGTTTGGCGCCGGTCTACGATCCTGGGTTCGAATCCCGTCTCGGACATGGATGTTGTGTTGTCACTTCACGTAACTTCACCCTCATTGGTTGCTTAAAGTGCAGTAAAACCCTCTCACCTCACCTCGTCTCGAATTAGCCTACTTCGCTGTCGACGTAGCGTATAGCCTCATTGGACTATTGTATTTGAAATATTATTGCAGTGGCGGTAAATGATTTAGTGGAATATTGCGGACATAGGCATTGCTGTGGTATGTCATTGCAGAAAACCAATAGTGAACCACGAGAAACAATAAAGGAGAAATACATATACTGTAGTCAGCACATGCATAAATAACGAGTCATGAAAAATTCCAAGAGGAACTGTGTCAAATCACAGAACATATACGGTAAATAAACAAAAAAATAAAAGTTCTGGAAAAACGGGAAAGTGAAGAAACAAAGAAAAACTGAGAAAACTCACATTATGTTTTCTGTAACTTGACACAGTTACCCTTGGAGTTTCTTAGGTTTTATTATTTATGTAGGTACGTGTTGACTACAGCCAAGTCTGTTTTTTTTTAATTGGTTCTCTCTTGGTTATCTGAAATGACATAGCACGGAGTTAATAAAAGGGTTCTATTAATGTTATATTTTATATTTCCGCGGAAGTCACATTTTACGCCATATCGTATGAAAATGTACACACATTGACAGGGAAAAAGTTGAACAAAAAATTAAAAACAAATCCAATGCGACAATTTTAAAAGAACAGCGGTATTATGATTGACGCGCGTACCAGATAAGTCCATATTGTTTCCATATTTTCTTGCATTCAGTGGGTAAAAACATAAGGCATTAGCAGGATGACGGAAACACAGCTCGCAATTTGTTCACACTTTTAAGTAAACCCACTGAAAAAAAGTTTTGCATAATCTGCGTAACGTGCAGGTATGTTAAACACCTTTCAACTGGTTGTCCTAGATTGTAATTTGTACGTATTAGCGTACTGTATGTTGCTGCCTCGTGTGGTACTTGTATTAGGTTAATTGTCCCAATAATCTGGTGTCCATACGCTTGCATCCAAAACCAGTTTCTGCATAACTTTTTTAGCAGTATTTATATTCATTGAATCGACTTGATTGAATGGGATATAATTTTATAGACAGTCAATGAACTGTATTCAATAGCATTAAAGGAATTAGACCTACTTGACAATCATTACACAGTTTTCAACCAAATGAAACAATATAATATACAATGTAGCTTTTTCAAAATTATGTAGTCTATTCATTCTGAACGACACGAAGATAATGAGTTGAACCAAAATATTTTTTTTGTATTTGTTTATGTATTATTTTTTAGAAGATAAAGCTGGTATGAATTTTTAAAATCCTTCAGCTTGCATATACAGCTCAATTATTGCGTTATATGCACTAATTTTGTTGAAAAAACTTTTCTCTGAAAATTCAGATACAAAAATATCGAACATTCTATAAATGGAAAGATAAGATGGCCGCGGTTATGACGGCAATATGGAGTTACGCGACATACATTGAAGAAAATAAAGTGCAATGAGTATGAAAGTAAATTAAGGTAAAATTTTATAGGTCCTTATAGCTACGGGATCCTGCTTATGCTATTTTTGCGAATATACATATATATGTATATTTTAGCGCTTTAAGATTCCTACACAGTTGGCGCATGAACATTTTTGCAACTTGTAAGAAGAAAGTTCATTTTTTTCTTTAAAAACAAAAAAAAAAAAATTGCTAAATGTGTGTTCGATGTCTTATCTAGGAAAAGAAGACATATAAAGCTATGCTTTTCTATTTTTGTTTTCTATATATAATGCCTAGAAAGATAGTTTCAGGGTACCCCAAATTGGCTAAGAACGTCTTTTCCAATGTGCCGTCACGTAAAAGATAGTCTACCAACCGGAATCGTAAAACAAAAATAGAGAAGCACGCGGGGATTTTACTACGCATTTTCTTTAAATAAAAATATGTTGTCAAGGCTTTAAGTCTCATAGGAAAAGGCCAACGACCAAAACAATGCACGCCGTATTTCCACCCCGCGAATAAAGGTGACACGGGTGTTGACGCACGAGCCAATCTGGACCTTATCGCCTGCCTGTTACCGCACCTCTAACGCGGCATCTATGAAGCTCTTAAGGGTGTTCCAAGTGCGACAAATTCATAATTTTATATTTGTATGAAATCGTGTTAGTTTTGTAGACGATACTTGTGAGTGTAGTTTACTCTTACGAAACAATTTTAGCTCTCATAGTTTTCTCATAACGGTGCATCAAAGTCAAAATTTGCCTGTTACGCTGCCATGCAAATAGTAAAAACCGCTTGACTTACTAAAACGAAATAATTCACAATGTAATAACATGCCATGGACTATGTAACAAAGTTTTAAAATAACTTCCAATTAACAATTTTTGTATTTTTAAAATTTGCTGAGTTTTAAACTTTATTCTTGTACTTCTGCGGTTTTTTTTTAAATTCAAAATATTACGCATGGACTTCTAAATGCTTAGTTTTGTTGCTCATGGAATGTTAGTTAACCGTGAATTATTTCATTTAAGTAAGGCAATTGGTTTTTACTATTTGCATGGCAGCGTAACATGCAAATTTTGTCTTCGACGCACAGTTGTGAGAAAACTAAGCGAGGTAAAATTGTTTCGTAACAGGAATATTTACTCACAAGTATCGTCTATAAAACTAGCACTATTTCATAAAAATATAAAATTACGATTTTATCGCACTTGAACACCCTTTAAATGGAGTAGAGACAGTACAACTGTCACAGAGATGTTTTGAAACTTCTTTTTGCTGTAGCCTAATTTCTTCAATCAAATCTTATGACATATTTTTAATGAAAAAATAATAAGGTAGCTTACTAAAAACTGTTTAAACGAATCCATGTGATAGTTTTACGACGTGTGTTCCCTTTAAGGATTTGAATATAAAAAAAAGGGCAAAGGGAAACCGGTGTCCATGCAGCTGAACCGCGATGGTTGGGCCGACATGATTGATCTCCAAGCAGTCGAGCCTCGCAAGTTGACTGCCAGCCGTCGTGACGTCACGGCCGCTGAACTGCCCACCAGTTGCTACGAAATACATTCCATGTGAAAACACTCTAGTAGTAGGTAACTGCTGGCCGTTACTGTCGGTCGCGGCCGGCAGTTCCAGCAAAATTACATTCAAGAGGGCATGGTTCATAATTAAGCGTTAAAGGCATCAGTTTAAAATGGTAGGTTTCTTGAAGCCTATTTGCATAAACACAAAAATCAGTAATAGTAGACAACAGGTTTTACCAACTTTCAGAGCAGAAATGTTTCTCGAGTAACGTATATCTGAAGAACAATCTCTGACGCCGAAATCCCGTACATTTAATTCTGACGATACAGATTATGTTTAAAAAAATCGTCATTCTGAGTGAATGTTTACTCATAAAGTTGTCCAGTATTATTGTCTACGGTTGTTGTTTTGTAGTATTTCCATATTGACTTTCAAAATCGTGTAGATAAGTTCTATTTATGCGTCTTATTATCCCTCTTAAGATGGCCGCCGCTCCTGAATGCAAAATGTTTAGTGCCATGAACTTTTCGCGAAAAGAATTTAGCCCCACTTTGTTTCAGTGCCTTACGTGCACACCGGCAACTTTGCTTCATGATTATTGGCAGTGTGTCTGTGTGAAGTTACGTCTCTCATTTGACTGAGCCAATCACGATAAGGTTACAGCAACACCACGCGTCTGTGATTTGCAGGTAGAACCGCAAGACTCGTGACCGCTAAAACATCCAATCACTGGCTATGAAGCAGAGCTGCAGATGTGAACGTATGGCTAGAGATGATGGTATATCGTGAAAATGTTTTGTGTCAACATACCCTTGAAGAGACTGTAGTTTCTTGCAACTTGTATGATTGGGCGATATATGTCTGACACAACGTAGCTGTCTGCAGACAAATAATAGGCATCAAATATTACAATAGCGGGATTCTTATATTGGCTCAGTCAAATACGGTAACAGCTCCGAGCACAAGCTAAAGCCAGTAATCTTCTCGTAATCTGAACGTGAGTTGAAATCCAGCAAACAGTCAAGTTTTCCCGCGATAAACCATCATCTCTACGTATGGCACTGAAACAAAGTGGAGCTAAATTCTATTCGCGAAAAGTTCATGGCCCTAAAATTGTTATACATAGCTTCCAGAGATGGAATGTTACATGAAAACTTCTCAACGTGGTTAACTAACGTCCACTTACAGAAGAGATTTTGGACAGCGCGGTTTAAAACTCATGTGAGGTGTGGTCGAGGTATCGAGCAGCACAGGAATGAGGGGACGGGGGAAACGTGAGATCCTCGAGAAAACCCTCGTACTTACATCGTCCAGTAGCAACCTTTTCGGGAATCGTCAGCAGCGGGTCTGAATACTGGCGATGAACTGCAGTAACTAGGGACGTACACAATTCGCGTTATTTTCTGACGGCAAGCTGCCGTACGTTATCTTGATGTCTCCCATTGGCTGATAATGTCTTGACCTGCCACAGAGATCGCTTCTGACCAATGGTTGAAAGGTGCACTGTGGAGTGACCAATCTCCTGTTAAGCATATACCCACGTAACTGATATCACATAGAGGCTCGTGGCCAACAAACTCACTGATTGTGCTCAGGTACATTCACAGCTTGGAGTTAAATCTGTCACCGAATAAAAATGCGAATTTTACATGCATCTAGTGATAACGTTCGGCTCTAATCGCTCTAATCAGTCGTCAATGGCGTATGTGCGTTCATACATGCACTTGTGATAATGTTTGTTCGCCTATCGCTAAGCAATTATTTCGTAATCTGTCCTCTGGCGTCGGTGTACTAGATTGACTAGTCTGATCATCGACTGTAATGGAATCATGGTTTCTCACAAATAAGCTGTCGCTGAATGTTTCCAAATCAAAATTTATGTCGTTTTCATATAAAAACACCAGTATAAATACTCGCTCGAGTATTTTACAGATTTGTAAATTACAATGAACGGAAGATACTCAATAAATCATAACTACTAGGTGTAACCGCATTGACCAAAATTTAAATTGGAAGCAACATACCCTAATGCTCAGTATAAAATTGTTTTACTATATATTCTATAAAAAATAAAGATATGCTCGGATTCTACTCTACTTTCTCTTCATTATGCCAACGTACAGTCGATCCTAAATACGGCCTAATCCTATGGGGCAGCTCACCATGCTGGAGGAAAATGTTTGTATTACAGAAAAATAATTATAAGAGTTATAGCTGGTGCAAAGCATAAAACTCATTGTAAACCTATTTTTAAACAATTTAGAATTCTGACACTACCATTATTATACGTTTATCAAATATATTTTATTTGCAACAAAAAACATAAAATACTGTACAAACAATACTATACATACTTACAACTCACGAAATGTAATGAAATTACATTTCTTCTCCTATAGAACTCTTTTATTTAAAAGAAGTCTGTATGAAACTGGAATTAAATTCATCAATAACCTTCCTTTGTTTTTACTTCATATATACAAAACACGCAAAAGCGACGATTTTAAAAAGCAACTAAAGCTGTACCTACTAAATAAACCATTTTATACAGTGGATGAATTTTTTAACCTCACCTCAAAGTAGAAACTTAAATCTATTTTGTCACATAAGGGTGTTCAATTTCACTGTTGTAGGTAAATTTCAAAATAATTTGTATTGCTGCTATGTGTTAGTTTCTATTTTCTTAAGTTCCTCTAATGTAATCTTCTTAAATATTTTTAGTGTCTAGTTCTCTGACTGTCAGGTATTGAAATTGTGTTTTTATTGTGTTGTCTACCAATTGAATGTCGTGAACTTCTGTAAATTGCCTACTTTGTTAAACAAGTACATATTTCCAATTTGACAAATCCGAACACATGTCGTGTATAAAAGAATGCTAATAAATTAATCAAATGGCTGGAGAAAGCTGAAGTTCAGACGCTCTTGCCCATAGGAGCCATTTTCGGCCCGGTTCACACTTGCGTTGAAGTGACGCGCGATGGATGAACGCGCGTAATTACAAATGCAAGCCGTGCAGTTCACACCTGCGTAGAAATACCGCAGGTTTCAGTAGTCGCACCGCTGTCTGTGCAGGAATGCGAACCAAGTACAGAAGAGAAAGAAAATTATTTTCTCGTATCACGTGTGGATGCTGGAAAAGAAAAGAAAGTGGGTTCATCTGCATGCTATTAAAGGGACAGATCCATTAGACAAGAGGGGTGGGGGAGATAATAGATACCTAGGCCCCTCCCGAGACTGCGCCAAAAAACTTAATCAAATAATTGCCTAATACATTATCGATAGTAATACCTTACACTTTTTCTAAAACCTTGTAAGAAATAACACAACTTTAACAACACAACAGTGATTACACGATTTTGTGTAGCAACATTGGAATTATAGGTAATACTGTTGATAAGATTGATACATTAATTATTTATGTTATATATATATATATATATATATATATATATATATATATATAAGAGGGAGGGGGCAGGACGGAGTACCCAAGAAATTAAGAAAAAAGTTTTCTTAATGTTTTTAAAACTGTCATTAAAAACCCGGTAGGCCTACATAATTTTCACCATTTAGAATTTTTTAAATCAAAAAAGCACGCGGACAAAGTCACTGGCAAAGTGTTGTATCAAATATAATTTTCTAGTTCATAGATTCCAAAATGCTGAGTGCAACTTAGTTTGTAATTATTTTAATTAATGCATGTGTTTCAAGTGCCGACAGAGTTGTAAAGACACATATAAACAAAAGCTTAAAAATGTTGATAATTTTTCGTATATCAGTACAATGTTTTCAATTTTAAAGCATAATTTATTCTTAAAAAAATATTACCGTGTCTTAAAGCGGTATATTCAATATCTTTTTGTTTGAGAACACTAATTTGCACTGTAACATCCAGCATTTTCCGTGGAGAACCCCAGACCCCGATTTTGTCTTACGGTGTGAGGATATCAAATTTTTGAGACAATGTCCTCCCTGGGACCCAGAGCTGTATACGCCCTTGATGTTATTACAAGAATGTTTACAGGTGAATTTTTGACAAGTTTTATGGATTTGTGAAAAATGAAAACAAGTTTTTGAAGTACTTCAGATTGAGCGTAAAATCATTTGATGTGCATTTAGAGAAACTTGCAAACGGAATCAGATCGGAGGACACCATACTAATGGTTGGTAGAACAGCAGCAGAAATTTCATAACAATCGTTAGCAGGGTATTTTGACCTCAAATAGCATAATTAGAAAAATCGAGGGTTAAAATCCATGTGTTTTGAAACTTACGTTTTCTGTTACAAGTTTATAAAATGAGTTATCATGCCCACGTAGATAAAAAAACTTTTATTGCCGCAAACATATTAGTGAAAATGGAATACTTTATTTAATCAATAATACATTTATTCCTAGTAATTTTTAACATAACGCAAACGTATGTGAGAGGAATGTATTTTATATTAAACCACAAGTTTTTTTTGTGCATCCTACCGTACCAAAAAATCTGCAATACTTGTTATTTTGTTCATTCATCAATTGGAAAAAAAAATATTATATGAAAACTAACATACATTTGCATAAAACTATCACAAACATTGCAATAGAATTATGAGCTACATACTACTATGGTATGCACATACAATACAACGCAACAAAAAAAAATTAAAATTTTTGTAAAACTGTTAAAAGACTTTCTCGAATATGCATCCTACATGTCAGTTAATTTTTCAGTACTGTAGTTATGTTATATTTTTTGTTTATTTATGTTACTAATGTAACTTTATAAATTGTTTTTCAAAGTTACATAATTGATGCTATCTTATAATAATTTTATGCACAGTATTGTCACTTGAAGGTAATGTAAATAATTGTCTAAGCATAAATAATGCATTCAGACAAATTACTTGTACTGTATAGCAAAGATCAACCAGGACAATTAGTGATAAAACAACTTCACTGATTTGCAGCCGTGCAGTAACTATTTTCCCGCCAGTCTTAATAATCTTCTTTGTTCAAATTTCCAATCACAGGATGTTTTTGCTCCTCTACTATAAAGTTTTCCATATCGGTGTAATTGACTTCCGCCATACTATTGCACGTCAATTCAACGCAAGTGTGCGCTGCTCCATAGTTACACATGTACTGCTTGTACGCGTGTTGGAGTGCGTTAAGGCAGGCAACGCGCGTCGACAAAGTGAGGCATGTTGCCACATCTCACCTCTCGTCATTTCGTCGCTAGTGTGTCGTGTGCCATTGCCGCACATGTACATTGTACACTGCAACGCGCGATGAAACAACGTGCGTCACTTCAGCGCAATTGTGAACCGGGCCTAAGGGCGTCGGGGCTTGAAAAACAACGATTGTTAAACTGCCCACACTGTTTGGTAGTGTGACCACTGTGTTTTTTTTTTTTTAAGTTATGTGGCTTGACAAAAGAACTTGTAGCTGCATTCAGAAGACATTTGTGAAGATTTTAGAAAAGTTCGCGCACTCTTTCAGAATGTCAGCTACTGCAGACACGCATGTCATGTAGAGGAACAGAAGGATAATGAAAGCTTTAGGCCTAATTGTTTTAAGGTTCTTTTATTACGGATTTGACCTTTCAGTACTTGCCAGACTGAAACGATGTTTATAACGAAAATTTTAAATTTTCGTGGTAACATTATTTTTATTTAAAGTTATTTTACAATCTCCACGGGCAAATCATTTCAAATTTGATTCCATACACCCCAAGATATTACTAATATATCCGTCGTCTTAATTTCCATAAAATAACATTTTAGTGGCATAGCCAGACAGGGATGGGTTTAGAAGTTGCAATGCTTAAGGCTCAAAAGAAACAGTAAAAACTCAGTACAAATTTTACGTAAAAAGTTAATATTTCTACAAACGGTCAGTGACGTTAAGTGAGCAGTTGGAAAGTAAGCGGGTGTTTGCTCTGTACTGTACAGTGTCAGTGCAACCAGAATAAACCAGTAACGATAGTACAATTGGTTCTAACTTAACGTCTGCTGCAAGACACTCATTATACACGTGGTAAGACGTCTGCTGCACAACTATAGTATTTTCACGATAAAATGAGCTTCATTGAAGTCTGTCTTGTTTAGAATAATCACTAAAAAAATAGTATTAATTGTGAACTCATACGTTAACTTTTGAATTTAGTACACTCTACATACTTTGATTATTACGTTGGTTGGTTTGTTTATATTAAAATGTGATAGGAAAGGGAAGAAAGTAACTAGTGTTTCAAAAGTGCTCATTTTAAAGCGAATGATCTATACGTCTGAAAGGTTCAGGTGTACACGAGGAAGTAAACATGTACAGCTGACAACAAACACAGCTTACATTGCAACACCTTCACCACACGCCACTGTCAGCGATATATTTTAAGTTCGAATAAAAAAACTGCGCACAATTTTGAAACTTAAAAATACAATTTTTTCTTCAGGACAACTCCCCGAACCTGCCGCTGTAAAGGGTGATCGACATATCGTTTATCAAATATCCAGGTTGGAAACCTCCTTTTACACATTTCTTATGTGCGCCATTACTAGAGACCTGGAAAATTCGCGTTATTTTTTAAACACAAGCTAGAATTTAATTAATTGTATGTTTGTGTCGCTTTCGCAACTGTACTGACTTATTTCAACACCTCCGAGGGCGCTGACCTATTCGTAATCAGTGATTGGATATTTTTGAACTGCCAGTGTCATGTGGGTTCTGCTTGCAAATCGCTGCCGCGTGGTGCTGTTGAGTAACATTATTCTTATTGGTACAGTCGGATGAGCGATGCCTCTTCACAACGCACATGCTGCCAATATCCATAAAACAAAGCTGCATATGTGCGTGTAAAGTTTTGAAACTAGTTGATACAAAATTCATAAAGGTTAGCCTACAGGTCACAGAATCAGGTAATTTTTCCAGTCTCTATATTGCATGTGTCATCACTTACATTCAAATTTACCGCGAACAGTCTATGGTGAGAGAGAGTGGGACGTGACATCTCATTAATTCCACTTCCTCCTTTTCCCCTTCCGAGAGACGTCAAGTCTCAGGTTACCCGGGCAGTAATGAAAACTGGAAATACGACCGCGCGGACACACACGTAGATCAATGACTGTTTACAGTTTCACCGCAGAGCGGGTCCACGGCCACAGAACAGCTAAGAATACAGATACAAAACCACTACACGCTGTGCTAACTCCAGACTACAATATGAAGGAGCCAGTGTTGCCAATTTAGCCATTCTCTTTATCTACAGGCATCGATAAAATATTGGCATCGACTTACGATCCTTATGAATTAGAACCAATGGAGGCTTCTTTTTTATCTCTCTCTATTTCTCATTCTCTTTCACCCTGTCATTTCATCTGATGACAGAACACCGACGTCGTTAAATACTTTTTGCGTACTTTGTGTGCTATCGTTAGAATATAGTTACAGATGGTGACATTTCGCGAATTCAATTACCAGCATGTTAGAATTAAATATCCTATGTATACTCAAGTCCCGACCATTTGTCCACTAGTCGTTACTCAGTGGAACAGCGGACACTGAACGAATACACAGGGCTTGAGTATGCATAGGGTATTTGATTCCAACATGCAGGTAATCGAATTTGCGAAATTTCACCCTCTCTAAATATAGTTAGTTCTTTCTGTCTTACTCGGGTGGTAACTGTTATCGTAGACGTACATATGTGTTGATACCTTCTATTTTTACGTCTTCTTTTAATTATTATGGCTTAAAAGTTGTGGTTTAGTGAGGTAAGACATAGATTCCTGTTCTGTAAAAGCATAGTTATTTTTACTTCGTAAGGTTGTACAAAATGTCCTCATGATCAAAGTAAATTACAGCATTTTTTAAATTTCACTATCTGTATATTAATTTAAAACATTTGTTACTCTTGAATAATGCAAGGATAAATTCATTTATTGTAAATTGCTTATTTTTACATCTGATCTATGGCCGGTTGCACGTAAGTATATAGTGTCTATTCCAGTGTTATCTAACGCTCTGCCAGCTTATTCTCTTGATAACCGTCCAGCTGTGTTCTCTCACCAACTTTATTCTTTTTTTAGTTATTAGTTAGTTGATGGTACTTTTGGGTGTATTTTATCAGAAATTCAGTATTTTTAATGCCTAAAATTAGGATGATAGTTGTAAGTCTGTGATGATTAATATTTTTTCTGTAATATTTACAGTGTTCGTACGGGAAATTATAACTTTGGTCAGTACGAATTGGAAATAATAAATAATAAACACGTCAATTCCCATAAAATACGAAAGGTTCAGCAAAATGGCCAAGCGAGATGACGCAGCGGTAACACGCTCGACTCGCATTCGGGAAGACCCGGGTTTGATTGCCGGCTCCGGCCTTCCTGATTTTAGTTTTATAATGTTTCCCGAAATCGCGCCAGGCGAATTATGTCGGGGACGGCTCCCGTAACTAACATAGGCCATGTCGTTTTCATCTCCTAGTTCCTGTTCTTGTGTAAAGTTGTGCGTAACCGACTTAAATGACCTCGCTGCTAACTAGACGTGAAGCCCAATTAACACAGCGTAACTCGGCAAGTGTCAGTCGTGACTCGTGAGCTCTCCCTCGGACGTACAAACATTTTTGGCGCATCAAGACAGTAGTACGTAACAGTTCTGGAACACATTCGTTAAGTGTTTCAACTGGGTCTGTTGTCATTATTTTGAGCTACGTCATGTAGGATATACTAAATATGCTAATATCAATAACTGAACGTCCATGAATTGCAGATATATAAAGCTACCGTAGAAATGGTATTTCAAAAATTAAATTCTGTATACTTGAGTCTATTTAAATTACTAAATTTTAAACTAACATTTGAAAAACACACGGAAAATAATTTTGTGGCAGCTACAAAATACTTTGTCTGTATTTTTACCTTGCTAAATTTATTTTGTGGTCACCACAAATCCATTTTGTTGACACCACTAAAATATTGTGGCCACCAAAAAAAAAAAATGTTTGTAGTAACTACAAAACAATTTTACAGGGAGGCTTCCTACAAAATTTTTGTTTTATTTCAATGCACATGTCTGTAACATTGTGTAACGGGCTGGTGTTCTCTCGGAAACTGGCGGCACATTTAAAATTTTAGTTCAGTATTTTAACGACTTATGAAAAGTGTAATGTTAAAGGCTACTTGCCGCAGAATCCGGGTTAATATTTCTTGTTATAAAGCAATTGAAGTAGGTAGTAGGAATTATACTTACGTGTTTCTAAACATTTCATAACATCGCATAATAGATGCATGTTCATTAATAATGAGGCTCACGGAAATACATGGCGGAAGGATACACAGTGACCATAAAGCGAACCCTAACAAACGTTTGCAAAAGTTCTTATTCAACCCTGACTATCATACAACCCACTCCATAAAAATAGAGATGTATAGTAAATAAACTCTCACTAAGAAGACTTTTTTTATAGCTTCTTATTCCCTTATGTTTGTGTCTCGGGAAAACTTTTTTTTAAATACAGCTGGTAAAACCGAAGGAACTTTTTTTCTTTCTCACCAAAAGCAGCCCCAAGTCGTAATTGGTAGAAATTCTTCGTTTTACTGTGACCGAAAAGGAAACGAACAGACTATAAAAGTGACACTAAAACGACTGCCGATTTTATTAGCTTTTTGAAAGTATCCGCAGAGAAATATGGCGGCAGAAATGTCGCAACATCAAACAAAGAATGTGGTGGTATAACCATGGCAAAAAGAAAACGCATCTGCAGGCAGTTTTAGCGGACGTGGTTATTTCGCGAAACTGAACGACGCCGATGAATAAGTGACTGAACCCCCAACTGATGTAATCTAGCTTGTAGATCCATATATACTTACTCTCGCGCAGACTCCGAGTCCGAAGAAGGCAGGCCCTTAAATTTCATATATACAACGGGAACTGTATGAATCGTTTAACCCCACCACTTTGTAATAATAGCAGTTGTGCATTTAATTTGGCCATAACATTTTCTATAATGTTTTATGCTTCGACAAGGTAGAGGGAATGGTTTCGTACATTGTATGCAGTTGGCGTTGCTTGACTTCTGTTATTGCTGATACTAATCAGAACTCTAGAAGCATGTTTTGACTTAACTATAAACGTTCCAAAAATGTAATATTGTAGGGTCGTCACTTATAGTACCATAGGAAAAAAAGTAAACTGTAAGCACTGCGCCGCGGCTCGATAAAAGAGAAATACTTCTCCTCTGTCTCCGGGCATCAAACACGAAAATTACATCCGCTTCTTAAAAGGATAAGTGCATGTCATGTAGGCCTATACAATTCTAAAATATATGATATAGTGCATATTTGATTTATCAGTACATATGAAGATGCGTAGCGTGTATTTTAAATTTTTAGACGTTAATTTTTTAATTTATCTCCGTAAATCGTATTTTTACGGCAAAAACACAAAACTAAAGTATTATTAAAATAAACGTGGTTTTTATGGCATTTAAGGATACTGATATTGATAATGTCTTGAATTAAACGGAATCAAATATCAAATGATTGTCCCGTGAATATTATAAAATTACTGTAAAATTATATTGTCACAAAAAGAAATAAAAAAACTTTTAGCAGAAATATCGTTTCACTCTAGGAAACTACTGATGGGTCAAATCAGCAATACAAATACCTAAAGTATTTACGGAAAGTTTTTATTTTCCTCTTTTTCTCTCATCGACTGTAATGTTTCTTAAAGTACGTGTTCTGTAACGAGCGTTGTGAAGGTGGGCGTGAAATGTTAAAACTCTCACAAATTTTATCATAATTTTTTAAAAATGTTTATTTCGCCTTACTTGTCCTTGAACTGAACGATGTCTTGGTAGAGGTACGCGAGAGAATGAGGGAATAGAAGTCGTCCAGAGCATGTTTACGGAACAATCTCGGCTTTCGTCTGGAGGGAGTTTTTGGGGGGAAACAAACTGGAAAACCGAAATAATGGTAGCCGGAGACTGGGATCGAACCCGTGTCCTTCCGAATGCGTGGCACCTTAACTATTGCTCTACCCTCGCTCATAAATGCAGTTTTAAGGCCATGATCTTTCATTTATTTCAAACAATTGCAAATTAGTCGAATATTTTTTAACCAAATGCTTTGAAAAAATTTGAGCCTGCGTATAGTCTTACAATACACAATTTTGGCAGAGTATTTTTTTAAAGTAATGTACCGTTTGCTAACAAAATATGTGATATTTCATGGTCAAAAATTTTAAAAATCTGTTTGGTGTATTGCAACAGAAAAATTCAGATACAAACGATGATATATAAGTGCAACTGTAAGAATGAATTTTTGATATGTATTAATTTGCGTTAAAAATAAATTTTCGAAACCACTGCAAAACATAAATAGCGAGCCCTTAACTACCAGTTTTGTTGTAAATTGGTAGTAAGTAACCACAGAGGCTACTCTGCAAGGCACAGTGTTTAGCTTGTAACTAGAACGACGATTTTATGGCGAATAGATTTTTGCACCAATTTGTTTCAATGCATATGTTCACGTCTGCTCCTCTGCCTCGTGGTCAGTGATTGGATGTTTCAACTCTCGCTTGTCTTGGGTTTCTACTACAAATCACGGACGTATGGTGCCACAGTAACATTATTATGATTGGTGCAATCAAAATGAGAGTCGTGTCTGAACAAATACACGCTGCCAATAAACATGAAGTTCGCGACAAAATCGTGGCTCAATGTATAACAGTTGTCCTTGTGTTTCCCATGGCGCAGTGCGCTGAAGAAGTGAAACGTGCTGTGGCCGATGTACGGAAGCCTCGCACAACAAGCTTCGCTGGACCACCGCGCGCCAAGTAAACATTGGAATGTTTACATGTGTGGTGACGTAACATCCTGGCAAGTGGGCTTGGCCCTGCGAGTTAGAGAGGGAGGAGGGGGGGGCAGACGCGCCCTCGTGACCTCTTTGTCGCGCTTGCGCAATGTTGCGACGCCGACCGTAGTCTTGGAACAGCCTCGTCAGCCAAGTGACGGAGGAATGCGCCACTGTCGCCACACTTACCACAGCAAATGTGCCGTAACCGAATGATTTTCTTTCACTCTTATACTCAACTAGCAGTCCGCCCGTGGCATTGGGCGCGTGTGTTACTAGTATTTAAATCAATTGAAGGACATGTTTGTACGGCAGATCAGTAGCTCGGCCATCAAGTGTAAGGATAACCAGACTGCAGGTTGAGCTTACTCTGGAGCAGGCTAAGTAGCTATAGATTTCCATGTGAAAAATTGTCCTACGTTTGTCCCTGGGTATTTATAGTCAGTAGCAAAACAGACCCTGAGCATGAGAGAGTATTCGGATGGTATAAGTATTTAGCACACATAGAACACAACCATTGATGACTGCGGGCCCTAAACGTACCGTCGAAAGTCAATTGAAAATAAATAAAATATTCAATCCCTGGACCACGGTCGTAGAACAGGTCTGGACACTCGCCTGGAAACTTGACCCTATTGTTGTTTGGCTGCAGTTCACCAAGTTACCGAGAAAATTGTGTTTTATTGGCGCTGTGCAGTTAGGGCGGTCGAACTCAAACTCTGCCCACTTCCTTCCCACTAAGATAAACAAATTAACAAAACGAATTTTTTTTATCAATTTATGAAATACTTACTTCGTTCACAAATTTAAGAAAAGGCTCCAGCAATCTTTATTTACTTTATACATTTAACAATGGGAAAAAGTGGGTGGAGTTTGAGTCCGACCGCCCGGAAAACAGCGCCAAAAAGTACGACATTCTCGGTAACTTGACAAACTACAGTCAAACAACAAGGGGGTCAAGCAAAATACATTGGTAGATAGGCGAGTGTCCAGACCTGTTCTTCTACGACCGTGCCCTGGACACATAGAGGTTATACAAATAACGCGTACGCTTATTCCCGTAAAATTATTTGTCTAGTGACATACTTACTTTCTCGGATCGTCTGCTTTTAAAGGTTTAAAGATCAAGTATTTCCTCCTAGTGATTGAGAGTTTTTTACCAATATAAAACTGATATAATTATTTTTCGTATTTACGTAAGCATCATTATGAAACAAATATCATCTAGATATCACAACTGGTTAGGTAGATATCATGGAGAAGTAGGAAATTAATTTTACGCCTTTTCACCCCTTTAGTGATTGAATGTTGCAAAATAGTACCGTCACGTGTTAAACATTGGCATACGTTTCCAATAGAGGTGAAAATCAGGACGATAACTCATTGAGTTAAAGTTTAATCGACGATTCATTTAAAAAACATATTTCATCCCTTCACAGCCCCGAGAGTTCGGATTTAGAAAAGTCATGAAATCTGTTTACGGGTATTTACGTATGCCTATTCGTAATCAAAAAGCGAACACCAACTGTATATCTCGACAGGTTTGATAGCAATAATGGACTTATCTGAAATGCATTCCGTTTCAGTTAATCCCCTTAAGGTTCTAAATAAAAAAATTGAGACTCTTAAGGCTAATATATGGGCGGTACATTTAAAGTGTAAACCGTAATGACAGCTCGTTGGGTTCGGTATGTATAGACGATTAATTGAAAACACTTTTTATGAGGTTTCGTCATGTTTCACCCCTCTTAGAAGTCAAATTTCGAAAAACCTGTAAACTGCGTTTCAGGTATTAAAGTGAACATTAACCTTAAGAGGGAATGTGTTAGACAATTTTATTGTATTTTCCGTTTTCAAGCCATAACATTTATTCAAATTGTATTATCAAAATTTTCTGTTCGACAACGTATAGGATATATTCTTGGTAACCTGCTTGACATAAATAATAATGCAATCTTTCATTAATTTGTAATGCAGAATCATTGCAAGAGAATCATAGGTTAACTCTGAAGAATTCTCTTGCAATGATTCTGTATGACAGTTTAATGAAATATTCCATTATTAGTGTTGCGTGCTATGTTCCTGGAGGCCAATGGTCGGCGGCTGTTTCGTAACACCTTGAGGGCTGGCCGATGACTCAAAGCCCGGGTGGCTCATAGTGGGAAAACCGCCGAACCTACGTCATAGATACCTGTCCCAACTGCGTCTTAACCCTTCGAGGGTGGCCGACGTGACAGCCAGCACATCCGAAACATGATGAAATATCTATTTTTAGACCCCTGTAATGCGGGGAATAACCGACTGTCTGGGCTAGTATAAAAGCACAGAATCGGCACATTTGAGGAGAGTTCGCTATTGAAAGTGCTAGAGGAAGGTGCTACGCCTGTGGAGAGAGACTGGTGAAGACATCTTGGTGACGTCA
>PNEQ01123274.1:6343-49008 GCA_003012365.1 Medauroidea extradentata | reverse complement strand
TGTAGTCGACACGCCACCACAGGAAAGAGCATGTTTGTCTCCATTTCCGTCTATTGCAGAGGACAACAGCCAGAGTGATGAGGAAGGGCCATTCTATGGTTTTCCGAATGCTGTGAGGGAGGAGCCAGTGCAAAGTTGTTTGGGTTCAGCTGGTACCACTGGAGGTCAGTGTAGGGACACTGGCAGTCACTCGTCAGAATTTGCAAGTGAGGCGCCTTTAGCTCAGCACTCAGCAGGTCACAGTCAGGAGGGGAGCAGTCCAATCCGAGGGTCCATAATAGACTCTTCAAGTCCTGCAGAGCTGCGGCGTTCTCAACGAACAAGGCTGGTGTTCAATAGGAAGTACAAAGACTTTGTTCAAAATACTGTACCCATTGTGAATAAGTAGTGTTCTGTTAGGAAATGATATTTGTGTTACTAATTTGGTGTTTTAGCTGAGGAGCCATAGATTTTTAAGACGTTTAAGGTAAAAAAGAATTTGTGTTGTCTTGTGTAGCTTTGATTACCCACCTATCAAGGATGGTAGGTTTCCTTTGTTCAGAGTTAATCTTTGGAGTGACAACTACATTTTGCCTTACAGGACTAGGACTAAGTAGCCACTTATCCAAGAAAGTTGGCTTTCTAGGTCTAGATAAATTTTCTGGAACACTGGTGATGAGAGCACAGATTTTCACAGACAGTATATATTTTCCCTTATCATTGAGGTGTAGACCATGAGCTGTATGTAAGTTCCTATCAAGTGCACTTACATCACATAGGCTTACATTACTAAAACAATCTGTCACCTTTACAAGTTCACTGTTTATATTCCTGGTCAGTTTGTTGACAGTTGACCAGGGTGATAGGTCATACCTTGGCGGAAGATTTACAACTACAACATTAGTGTGAGTTAGTTTATGGAGACTAGTTTTGAGGTTAGACACAGCCTTTGTGCCTTCCTTCCTGGAGATGTCATTACTACCACCAATTATTATTACAGTATTGTTTTTTCCCAAGGTTTTACATTCACTTTCACTAATTTTTGTTACTTCTTGCATGGTGGCATTAGGTTTCACCATCCCTGTGACAAGTTTGTTCTTTTGAATGCCCTTTATTCTGCCCGCTAGGTCCCTACCATTACTGTTTGCTAAAATTAATTCTTTACTATTGTTAACTGGCTTTTGAAAGAATTTTTTTAAACCAGCAGATTTCGGTTTCAAGGTGTTGGAGCTTGGTTTGCATTTGTCAGAAATAGCATCAACATTGTTACTCATATTTACATTTTGTAAACACTCAAACCTCAGCATTTTTATTAATCACCAAACAAAATCTCAATAATGCTATAGACACTTATTACTTACATACACGCCTACAGTACTACCTCCTTCTCTGCACTCAGGTCATCAAATTTCTTTGCATTATTTACACAAGTTGTTACCAAAATTCGACATGACCTACAATATTTGCACCATGTCTTGCCAGTGAAACCTAGTTCTTAAGGCTACACTATGAATTATTGTACTTATTCAAAATTCAAACAGAATTATACGTGAAGCATATTTAATACTAGACTACATCAATTACATCACCATACTGGCATCCAAAGGAACAAAAATCAACAGATATTTCATTGCACTTTCTTCAACGGTTTTAAAAAAGTAACATGCAAATTCCCTCCTTAACATAATTGTAACATACACCAGACTCCCGATTTTACAAACCCTGGTTTTAAGGAAGGTAGCGATTCTACGAATACAATCTCAGGAACCCTCAAAAAATAACAAAATTATATGACAAAAAAAATTGTAAGGAATTACGTTGACAATGAATAAAACATACTGTATCTAATTGACTGCATTAAAATATGAATTTTAGAGTTGCAGTTATTACTTGGTAAGTCACAATATTAAAAATAAAACAAAAATAGCGAAAATCCGTTAAAAAATGCAGCAGTGACACTTTGAAAACAGCGCCGCCGCGGCAGCGGCGCCTGTGCCAAGCCAGCCGGCCTGTCTCCAACTACAACGTATTAGGATCTATATTGAGGTCGTACTATAGCTGCAAAATTCCAGCGCATGCATATATGCTCCTTTAATTATAGTACAGCCTCATTCTAGGCTGTTTCACGACGTCTTATATCTCTCTCGTCTCACGCCGAATGAGTTTACTTTTTTACACAAACCCTATAAATAATAGCGTGATATTTTTCTTTATTGCGTTAACACCATACGTACTAAAAACAATTAACTTGGCGCCTAATTTGCTTAAACAATGCGTTACTGCGTGTCGTAAAACGTAGGTTTCACAAGTGAGCACGATAATAGCACTACCTATTATCCAAGTGTAGAAACATTTGTCTCCGGGTATGTCCAACTTGGAAAATAGATAGACGTTCGTGTATTACGTAATCCCGAAACTCCTTATTTATTTTTACAGCATATACTGACTGTGAAAGTGATTATTTTCAATCACTTATACATGTAATTCGCGACAATTTTAGGTAAGAACGTCACAAAATAGCGTTTTTGGAACAACGTCGGTATATGCTACGGTGCCGCTATCTATCTGCCATCTTGTGAATGTTCGTACAATTGTGCTATCTCTCCGCTCTACACGCTACTAGTATCTACGTTCTCGTACAATTCATCAACATCAAGGGAATGTTTTTACGTTAAGTTATATACAGCTGCGCAATGAATAAATACATCTGCTTATTCCTTCTTTCTTTGATGAATAATTTACAAGGGCATTTTACTAGTAAAGAATGCCTACAATTTTTTTTTTCACTAAATGCTACGCAAATCGGGCTATTCGCTTGTAAGAAGACACTTGGAATCTCGGTTTTCTCATTTTTTAGGAAAAGGATTGGTCATATCTATTGTTTAGCGGTGTCCTTTTGATCATAAGACGTCTGACTATTGATATAAATTTATGTTTAAACTATCACTTGCTTTATTTTTCCGTTAAATGCTACGGGAGTCGGGCTATTCGCTCGAGAGAAGACACTCGGAATCTCGATTTTCTCATTTTGTGGGGATAAGGGTTGGTCATATCTACCACTCAACAGTGTGACGTCTGGCTACTGATATCAATTTATGTTTACATTATTACGTTAATTAATTTCCCGCAAAACGCTACGTAAGTCAGGGCCTAGAGACACTTTGCAGAAAAAATGCAATTTTAAAATTTTCTGTTAAGGCACGGGGGGTTGGGGGCAAAAATAAGCCGCTATCGAATTTACGAAGGTAGCGATTTTACGAATACGCAGAGAGGAACCGTGAGTGTTCGTAAAATCGGGGGTCTAGTGTATTCAGCGTCACAATTTTTTACTAAAAAGATTAATATGTAATACTTCATTTTATGTAACAAGCTCTGATTTTCTTTTTTAATATTGTAGATTGGGTCCAAATCCCCATTATCAAAACCAAAATGAAAGTGAAAACTATTTAGCAGATAATATATGTGACTGTACTGGTTTGTGGCTGGGCTGGTAGGTTTCAACAGAACACCCATAACTGCAATGCCAAACAATTACTGTAAGTGTTCCTGTCAGCCACAATGATCACTAATGCAACATCATTAAAATATAAATGCACCAAAATTGCAATATTATAAAACTTCGCAAAGAGTAACATTCCAATCACTTTAAACCATTTAAATCATTTACTGTATTTTAACTTCATTTAAACTCTCCTACACAAGTTAAACCACAAAAAAGTAGTCTAGGTTAGGCCTCCTCCTACATACATATTACCTTATATCAAAAGTCACCCTCAGGTGCTTAAAAACTGGTTCTATGTGTGTCCATTGGTCAACGGCGTGACACGTGCTCTTCCTAGTTCATAATACAAATATTACTTACTTGCCAACACATGGCTACAAAAACAGATTCAACCCAAACCAGCTATTTTCAAAACAATTCACTCATATTTACTTAATTATCTTAATTAAACAAATCCCCATCAACTCTCCCAGTAACTACTCATAACCTTAGTGCTCAGCGCTCATAGTGTATTTATATTTTCCATAAACAAGAATACTCTGGTGTGGTCCTGCCTGGCAACCATCATGCATGAGTGTAAATAAACAATGGTATTAGCAAAACAAACTTATCAAAACATCAATAAAATTAAGAAAGAAAAATTACTTTGAATATTAAAGTTACCAAGTGTATGTGCTATAAAGAAAACATAATGTAGCATAAAAACCAGTACAAAAATCACGCAATTGCGGCATGCATGCACTAATGATGCCCACAGCCAGTCAGTCAGCTTTACCCTTGAACCATTGATACAATATAATTTTATATGAAAACTACAACAAATCCAATAAATTCATTACCCTCAACTTATCATAAAACAATTCAGTTATACAAGTGCAAAAGTCACATTTACCAAATTTTGTCTGGCCATGGCCAGTTCCTAAAAAAATTATTTTAACATACAATAATTTGTTACATTATCTTTTGTTATAATTCCCAATATATGGTAGTGTTCTATACTCATTATTTTAATTGACATAAACCTTACTGTCGTGCCTATAACATTTTCACAAATTATCAACATTTCTACATACTTTTTATCTCAACTCTCTTGAACATCACAATATTACACTTGATAAAACAAACTTATTATTATAACTTATCATGTGTCCCACCGAATAGAAAAACAAATTTTTACAGACAAATATGTTCCCCTGAGCATATGACACTCAGTCTATGAAAATAAAAGAAATCTTTAAACTAACTTGTTTATCTTAATGTGCACATTATTGTCCTTTTACAATACAGCCTCCTGGGCTTGCATTTTCTTATGTCCAATCAATTACCAAGTAAAAATATGTGTACCAATAATTTCTTCCTGGTTTTTTAGCCTTTCGGCACAACCTTAACCACCTTTTTAATACTACTAACTTTCCATTTCTTCCTGGACACCTTCCCTAACCTTAGTACCTTTCTAGTCAACTCAGCCAAGCTCTTAGTTCCTCTTTCTACATTTTGCTTTTCCTTTAATGACCCTTGGTCCCATTTCCCTTTTTGCACAGTTTCCTCTACAAATAAATCCTTGCCTAGGTCTCGAGACAAGACTGTTTTCACTTTTCTGGTTACATTTTCCCTCAACTGTACATCAGTACATTTCTGACCCCCACTATTCCTTAAATCATAGAAGCGTAAAACATTTTCATTACACAAACACTCCAAAACCTGTATCATTTTCTTCTCCCCCCTGATTACATAATTCGTACATGTATGTCCTTTGTTTTAGACTTGATTGGTTTGTGTCTTATATTACCTGTGTTTGCAACATCTGTGGTGCCTGTTCTACAGCATTTACCCTGTTTTCATGTATTTCAATTTTTTTGTCCTAACCTCACAATCTTTAATTACATTTTCATTTGCCTATACTTTGCTTGATACCATCTGTACCTCACCCTCACAGCATACAATTCTTTGCTTTAAACCCTCACAGTTAATATCACACCTCTCTCTCATATTGTCCCTAAACTTATCAAATCCTTTATCCTGTTTTGCTCAAAAATTTGAAAACTGATCCTTAATTAATTCCAATAATGGTGTAAATTCATTTAGTTTCCCTCATTTAAACTATGAACTTGATCCCCTGATCCTATGTTCTCCTCATCCGTCTTACCCTCTACATCCTTTGCAGAAAAACCCCTAAAATCGGTTTCCCCTTCAGACATCTTCACTACAGAATTTTCAAATTTCAAGGTTAACAATTACCAAAATATAAAAATGCAAAATTCACCCCCTTTGCCACAATGAAATTTAAAGTAACAGAAAATGTTCAACGTATCAAAACTATTAACATTATGCCTAATACAATTTGCATAAAATTTACAAATTATTTCCACCAAAGTTTTGTATTTTACACCATTTTTAGCTTCGCACTATTGCCTGTTAAATATAATTCTATCGTTACCATCAGAAATAAACAAAGGTTTTTAGTTTTGTTTTCCAACAAACTTAATTTTTACTGTGAATTTAACTACTAGTTACTTTTTAATATCTTCAAAATACTAAAAGTTGAACACAAACTTGACAAATTATTACCTATTTAAACTTGCAGTTTCCCGGTGTGTTGCTCCCTCGATGTTTTCAGCATCAGATTCACTTCTCACTGTCCGTTGTTTTCCCGGTACCGATAACTGTCTCCCGCAGGCTGTCCATACTCCCTCAGGAAGTGGAAAACCTTTTTCATTCAGGTATCTGCGACACATAGGGCTGCAAAATTGTAACGTCTCGCCTTCCTGTTGTACTTGTGCCCCACTTGGCCAGCAAAATTGTAACGTTTTCCTCTTGTACAAGTACCTGAGCCCCACATTTCTCTTGATCTGTAGTCAAGTACTCCAGAATTTACTGGCAATACTTTGTAGGTTACGTCACATTGTAGACCAAATTTAGAACTTTCACAGAAATTGGCAAATTTAGAGAAGTAAGTCACGAAATAATATACTTCACTATGATCCGAGACTGCTGGTTTATTAGATTTCAATTTACATTGGCACAAACTACACTGTTCGTCTTAACACTGTGGATCCGGTTTAAAGAAAATTACAAGCAGAAACGCAGCAGACTATATCAGACGACTAGGCAAGACAGTCAGAAAATTTATCACACTGTGAATACTCACGCTGCGAAGAAGAAAGAGTAGGCATCCTGGTTCTCAGCACCTAACGGCCTACACGTATGGGTAGAAACAAATTTTGTAGAGTTTAAAAGATGTTCAAAAAGAAAGGTTACAAAATAGAGGCCATGGTGCTACCTGTACATGTTACATTTTCAACTCCAGAACTTCACTTCATACAATCAACTCCCGATATAACGACCCTTCACGGTTCCCGGGAATAAAGTCGTTATTTCGGAGGGGTTGTTATTAGAATTTTGACAAATTTTCGGCTATCCCCGACCACTAAAATAGTGACATTTACAGTTTCTTATCATTGAATCGACATTCACTCGTCTTTGGTGTAAAAATTACGTGTTCTTTGGTGTAAAAATTACGTGTTCTTTGGTGTAAAAATTACGTGTTTTTATAAAATGATACACATTTATTTTGAAAAGCAAATGTGTTATTTTTAAAAGCATCCCATTGAAGTGGATCTATGACCTTTGTTTAGTTCAATATAAATCATAAACGTTGCCGATAACGTAAATTCTTGCGCCTGCAACGTCCATTTTGGAATGTTTTTCAAGAATGCCGCAAAGAAGTTTATTGAAATAGTAATGTTTTTCAATAGAGTGAAGAAGTATTTTGAATAAATAGATACACTGGAAGCAGATATATGACCTTTCTTTGGCTCAAAATTATGCAAAAACGTTGCAGGCGATATAGATTCTTGCGCCCGCAACGACAGTTTTCGGAAGTTATTTGCAAGAAAGCCGCAAGAAAGTTTATTGAAACAGTAATTTTTTCCTGTAGAGTAAAGTATTTTGAATAGATAGGTACAGTGGAAGTGGATATTTGACTTTTCTTTGGCTCAAAATTAAGCAAAAGCGTCCACGGCGATATAGATTCTTGCGCCCGCAACGACCGTTTTCGGAAGTTATTTGCAAGAAAGCCGCAAGAAAGTTTATTGAAATAGTAATTTTTTCCTGTAGAGTAAAGTATTTTGAATAGATAGGTACAGTGGAAGTGGATATTTGACTTTTCTTAAGCTCAAAATTAAGCAAAAGCGTCGCCGGCGATATAGATTATTGCGCCTGCAACGACCGTTTTTGGAAGTTATTTGCATGAATACCACAACAAAGTTTATTGAAATATAATATTTTTCAGTAGAATGAAATATTTTGATTCGATAGATACCGTGGAAATGGATATATGACCTATCTTTGACTCAAAATTAAGCAAAAACGTCGCCGGTGATATAGATTCTTACGCCCGCAACGACCGTTTTTTGGAAGTTATTTGCAAGATAATTGCAGCAAAATTTATTGAAATAGTAATATTTGTCAGTAGAGTGAAGTATTTTGAATAAATATATACAATGGAAGCGGATATGACCTTTGTATGGCTCAAAATGAAGCAAAAACGTCGCCAGCAATACAGCTTACTGCGCCAGCAATGACCGTTTTTGGAAGTTATTTGCAAGAAAGCAGCAATAAAACTTATTTAAATAGTAATATTTTTCAGTAGAGTGAAGTATTTTGAATAGATAGATATCGTGGAAACGGATATATGACCTTTCATTGACTCAAAATTAAGTATAAACGTCACCTGCAATATAAATTCTTGCACCCGCAATGACAGTTTTTGGAAGTTATTTGCAAGAAAGCCACAATAAAACTTATTTAAATAATAATATTTTTTTCAATAGAATGACGTATTTTGAATAAGTGATACTCTGTACGTCATGGTTGACATCTAATACCTTTCTTCGACATATTAGGCACAAACTTTGCCGGCAACTGTAATTCTAGTTGGCACAACATACATTCTGATAAAGCTGCTTGCAATTTTGGACCTTGTCTTAGCACACACGTGTACGTAAGGACCTATCTGGAAACTGGTTAGTTCAAAAACAACATACAAGACGTGTATAACCTAATCACTTGTGCCACTTTTGACCAGTACCTAGTCACAGCTACTGACGCTCGCTCAGCAGATGTGACATGAAGATAACACTACTTCCTTTGTTTTGCCGGCCGTGTGAAAGTAATCTGCTTATATTGTGATAGTATGAGTTAGTTACACACTTCACCAAATGTGCATGGAGAGGGATTTGATACTCAGTTTCAATTTTTTCACCAACAGTAAACAATTACAAACATCAAGATGTTGATCACTGTTGGATAACACATTCACAAAACAACTCCTACACCTTGCTGTTTACAATTTCTTTTCACTGACGTATACAAGTGTATCCGCAGCTGTTATTTACTGTCGAGCCGATTCGATTGCGTGTGCGTGCGTGTGTGTGGTGGCGAGTGCATGTGTGGGCTAGTGACTCCAGACGCGCTGTTATCAAGTGTCGTATTGCCCTATTCCACGCATACCTGAGAAATGCACCCTACGTTTGGTAGTGTCAAATATGAAATGTCCTGCTTTCACTTGTTAAAATAATAATGATTACACGATAAACATTACTGTGTGTATATCATCAAATGACACGATGGTAATTATATTTAATAGCATTTAGTTAACAAAACTGTATCCGTAATAAAGCTTAAATAAACACGACGTATAATCGTAATATCAAAGGCACAGAGAAAGTAAACTATCCAAGGTCATGAGAATTCAGTGACAAGAAAGTTACGGCGCGCACATGATGTAAAGGGGTGAGCGAACAATCTTATTGGAGAGGGCGGCGGGTGGTTGGAAAGAGGCGGGCGAATCGTTGATGGCCGAGGGATGGGAAGGGGGATTCAGGCCGGCTGGCTGGCCATCACGTATTGTGGGAGGAAGGGGCAGCAACGTATATTTTTAGAACACACAGTGTGCGGCAGTACAGTTTTCTAGAAGGAACTGCGACCAGTTTGCGGCCATAATAATTGCAACACCTTTTTCTGCCATTTTCTTCGATTAAAATTTTTTTAAGCCTAATTTTTACAATTTTCCATGGTTCCTGGAAAAAGGGTCGTTATTCCCGGGTTCGTGTAGTCGAGAGTTGACTGTAAATATTTTAGGCTGCAGCCCCACGCACGTCAGATCTGGATCGCGTCACGACTTGTTCTAACATGGCGGAGGTAAAACATTCCAGAATGAAGGGCGAAGGGGTGCCACACGCCGTGCTCTCTTTGGCTAGTTCTCGGTGGCGTGACACTCATCATTCTTTCCATTATCTAGAACCCTCTAGGACAAAACTGGAAACTAGGCATTAAAAAAAAAAACTGCGCAAAAACTCCCGCGGGAAAAAACAACACGAAAAGAAAAACAAAGCTACTGCCTCATACCAAGGACAGCTGGCCATAACGACAAACATTACACCCTAACATTCAGGAATAAATAGCTGTGTCTATACTCTCCTGTTCTAGAACCGAGACCACTGAAATAAAATTACAGTTTTAAACATTATATTAGAAAATTACAATCACATAAGATATTATTTCACCAAATAAAACCCTTGTCATGCACTCGCTACATTTACACAAAGCACATGCACATACAAATTGGACAGAAACAATGCACATGAAGTTAAGCCAACTCTAAAAGTTTTTGTTTGTGTGTCCGTGTACTGTGTGTAGACAATTATATCATGGCACACAACGGGTTCAGATGTAAATAAACTTGGTTGTAAATGGATACCAACTTGAATATTGTGTGTAAAACTTTGTGCTAATGTTCATTGTACACTATACCCCTGATTTTACGAACCCTGGATTTAATGAAGGTAGCGTTTCTACTAATACAATCTCAGGAACCCTCAATAAATAGCAAAATTCTATGACATAAAAATTTTTTAGGAATTACATTGACAATTAATCAAACATATATTATCTAATCCATGGCATTAAAATATGAATTGTAGAGTTGCAGTTATTACTTGGTAAGTCACAATATTAAAATAAAACAAAAATAGTGAAAATCAGTTAAATACGGCAGTAACAGTTTGAAAACCGGGCTGCGGCGGCACCTGTGCCAAGCCGGCCAGCCTGTTTCCATCAACTGTGACATATTAGGATCTATATTGAGGTTGTACTATAGCCACAAAGTTCCAGCGCATGCGCATATGCTCATTTGACTATAGTACACTCTCCTTCCAGGCTGTTTCATGTCATATATCTCTCTCGCCTCGCGCCGAATGTGTACGTTTTTACGCAAACCCTATAAATAACAGTGTGAAATTATTTTTTCTTTATTGGGTTAACTCCATACGTATTAAAAGCAATTAACTTGTCGCATAATTTTCTTAAACAATACGATACTGCGTGTCGTAAAACGTGCGTTTCACCAGTGAGCACAGTAATAGCGCTGAATATTAGCCACGTGTAGAAACATTTGTCTCCATTATGAGTATGTCAAACTTGAAAAATAAATGGAAGTTCGTGTATTACGTAATCCTGGAACTCTTAATTTATTTTTACTGCATATACTGGCTGTGAAAGTGATTATTTGCAACCACTTATACACGTAATTCTCGAATATTTTTTTTGGCGAGCCTCCAACCCCGATACGCCAATGTGAGCCCCTGCACAGTTCTGTGGGCCCTCTGGTATGCATGTTAGTATCTAGGCCGAGTGGAGGATAGGATGCCAGGGCAGGCCCTATACGCCTTAGGTCGGATTTAACGTGTAGAATGGTCGCATGCATCGCGGCTAAGCAGGGTTGTCTGGTGTCATGGCCGCGATTCGGGCCATGAGCACACCCCGAAAGAGGAAGGGTCTAGATGGTAGTGCACAGCAAACCAACAAAGCGGTGAGAGTGTTGGATAAATCTGTACGACAGTTGCGGAGGATAAATTAATTCCTTTATAGGAGCAAGGGCAGGAGATAGTAGGGTAATAGTTAGTTAGCGATATAGATTTGGTGTGAAGGTGTGAATTAAATGTACGGTGAAATGAAATGAGTCGGGCCGCTACTGGGATATAACCAGGGTCGTATCGTAGTCATACGACCCTGGTGGCAGGAGACAGAACTGAGCCACCCGCCTGCAGATGCCAGCCATCTCTCTGGAACACAGAAAAAAAGGTCAGTATTCCAGGTACAAGAGAAGAGAATTATTGCACTTAATTCCTTGAATTAGTATTTATTTTGAGCTACGCAGCCTGGCTGCACCTGGGCACACCTCAGCCTCGCATAGGCCAGTGTCACCCAGTATACCAGACTGAAGTCGCGATGCTGCACTCTGTATTGTCGAACCAAGTGCAGCGTTCTAGTCGCGGGTGACGAGCTAACGCAATCATAGCTCAATCAGGGGTGGACTGAGCCTGTATGAAAGACCAACGCCGATTCCCAGCACACCAGACTGTAATCACGATGCAGACACTCTGTATATGCACACCGAGTGCTACATTCCTAGTCGCAGTAGAATAAGATATATGTTATTTTTGGATTAATTTAATTTAGTTGGTTAAGTGTGTTGAGCTGTTACTCATTTTCGCGGCATTTATTTATGTGTAATCAGTACTTTAAGGCGGGCGATGAGCTAGGATGCTTTTTGGTCGCTTGTATTTTTGGACCTCATTTGGGTCGTAATTTCAGAGGCTGGATATTTTTGGGTTATACTTCCAGCAAATTCCTTGTAGAATTTCTGAGTAATTTTGACGAAATGGTTACTTAAGGTATCCATTTTTAGTTCCTCATAGAGGCTAGTTATAGGGCAGTATCTGGGTGCATCTGATGCAATTCTCAGACGTTTCTTTTGAAATACTTGAAGTCGCCTGATGTGTGTTTTGGCTGCATTGGCTCAAGTGGTTGCAGCATAAGTTAATATAGGGCGCACTAGCATTGAATATAAAAGTACTGCATTATTTCGCGATATTTCGCTTCTCCTGTTAAGTACAGGGAAAAGTGCGGCAAGCCTGGCATATACACTGGCACATTTGGCCTCTGTGTGGGCTTTCCAGGTTAGTTTCCTGTCCATGTGCACTGCCAGGTATTTAACTACCTCTTTATAGAGGATGTTTTCACCAAAAAGGGTAATTGCGGTTCTCTGTTGTAAGTGCTGCAATCGTCTTCTAGTAAAACCAATGGCTTCACATTTTCCAACATTGATTTTAATATGCTATTTCGTGTAATATTCCTGCAGTGCATTTAAGTGCATTATGTAGCCTTTCAGTGGCTATCTCTAGGCTGTGCGATCTGCTGAACAGTATTATATCGTCTGCCTAGTATCATAGCTGGACAAGTCGGTGATCTGGTTTGGGCAGGTCATTTATGTATTGTATATTTATATTAAATAATACTGGGCCTAACAGGCTGCCTTGAGGCATGCCTGCCCTGATAGATTTACTCCCTGATAACAAATTTTGGAACGAAACGGCAAAAGTTCTTCCGTCCAAGTAATGACGCGATTAATTTAATGTAGTCTGGGATATGAGTATTGTATAGCTTATAAAGTAGGTCTGCATGGAACACTCGGTCAAAGGCCTTTTCTATGTCTAGTAAAACGGCAACTACATAATCTCTCCAGTTGAAAGGTGTTTATATATTCTGTTATACGCACCAGCTGATGTGTGGTAAAATGTTTTCGCCTGAAGCCAAATTGCTTGTCTTGTAAGACGTTATGTCTCTCCATATGATTTGAAATCCTATGTAGGATAATATGTTCTGTGACTTTGGATAGTGTATTTAGAAGACTGATAGGACGATAGTTCTGCGGTAATTTTTTGCCCTTTCCTGGTTTAGGAAACATGATGACAATCACTTTTTTCCAGTTATCAGAAAAATATGTGAGTTTTAAGATTCCATTGATTATTTCCGCGATATATTCTAGAGCTGCCTCATGTAGGTTCTTGAGGACTACAGGCACCTTTTGTGGCTTCATTCACTGTATTGTGCGCCTAATATCGTGTAATTGCGTTCATTTGGGTTCCGCGACAGTCGGGAGCCTTAATTTAGTATGTATTTCATGGTATATTCGGTCTGAGAAAGGTCTATCGTAGGGCTGCTGATTTGGCTGGAATATCTGTTCCAGGTCATCGGCAAAGGCTTGTGGTTTTGCTGCAGGAGTGCTGGCAATAATGTTATTATTTACTATCAGTGGTGGCACTTTTTCCGTCTTATTTAATAGGTTTTTGGTCATCTGCTACATGCTGTTATCTTTAGAGCTTAATTTCGTGATTTTAGAGTCCAAGATGCTGCTACGCCAGTGAGAAACTTCCTCTGAAATTACCGATTGTATGTCTTTTATATGTGTTTTAATATGCCTTTCTCTGTGCCGCGAGTAATCAGCTTTCGGATGTGAGAGGGAAATGTGATTGATTTTTGTGTGATTTCCTTTTCTGGAATGTGCTCGGACATAGCTGTTTGAATAGCAACAGTTATTGTTTCTACAGCATCGTCTATTGCATTTTTTATAACAAAGTTATTTTCATTGATCTCTCGCAGGTTTTGCTGTATATTGTTTTGAAATGCTGACCAATTTGCGTACTTGTAATCCTTGTATTTGCGTGCCGCATTTGCTCCTGCCAGGGTATTTTGTAATTGAATGTGTACAGGATAATGGTGGAACTATAATTGCTGAGCTACGTGTAATTCAATGTCTTGTGTAAATTGTTTATTTATTACTATGTCCAGTACATCTGGCCTTGTATTCAGCCTTTCTGGATTATAGGTTGGTTCAATGGGAGCCAGGACATTATAATTTTTTGTTGCCTGGTGCCTATGTAGCAGTGTACAGTTTCGTGTGCGCCTTTGCGAGCACGACGTTTCCTACATTATTGTATAATTTATTTAGATCTTTGTCTGTTAAAGTATGCCCAGGAGGTGCATACATTGATAGCAATTTAGTGTCTTGTGCACCTAGTTTCATTGCTACTCCTACTGCTTCATGTGAGATAAAGTCTGGGAGAGTAATTTCATTGAGAGTGATAGAGTTGTAAATAAAAATTGCAACTCCACGCCTCTGTTAACTGGCCGGTCTTTTCTATTTGTACAGTATCCCGATATATTGAAAATATCCCGTGGTTGAAAATGTGTCTCGTTTACTGCTTCAATTTTAATGTCATATTCTTCTAAATGATTTATAAATTCATATTTTTTTTATTTTTAAGTCCTGACACATTCCAGAAAAGGATTGTGTGTAGATTTATTTCACGAGTGTGCACTTGTGTTCAATTATTTTGAGCTGGCGTTGACAGTGCAAACAAGCTGTAGGGCGAACCCAATTGTCGCGGCAATTTTGTCCTTGACTGAGCGCGTGGTATTTGTCCATATGAACACGATATTGGCCAGAGGGTCCAATATATTGACAAACCCGGGGATTTGTTCGAGATGCGTTGGCATGCCAATGGCAGTGTGTACCGCTTCCAAATGTCAGGACTTCGGGAGCGGCCTTTGTGCTCGTGTCAGCGACTGGAGGAGTACTCAGCTCCATCACCTCTTTACACTTGTTTTGTTTGGGCGGACCCTGCAGAGGAGCGTTCTGATGGGTTATGCTTCCTGAGTGGGCTTGGCAAGCCTTGCTCTCGGCCACTGGCTTCTTTACGCTCGTGTTTTCAGATTTCGCTGTTTTCCCCTTGTTCTTTTGATTGCGCTTTGGCCATGAATTTCTCAGGTTTTCAGCCTATCTTATCCTTGGATCGCGCGATACTGGTCCGTTTGCCAGTGGTGGATAGTTTAAATCGTCAACTGCCGTGGTAGCGTACCTATTGTAGGTCGTGATTGGGGTCTGTTGTGCCCACTGTGGCACAAAGACATTTTGTGGGGCCTGTGATGCGGGCCCAAGGTTTTGCGGCACTTGTTGCAGTATGTTTCCCAGGCCTGTACTCTGGAATTTTCGCGCAGTGACTGTCGTGACTGTATTTGTCACTCCTTGCGTGTGTCGACTGGCAGCCTACTCCATTTTTCCCGCTTGTACGCACAGCAACCGCGGTAGTTGGCGCAGTAGTTTTCGCCACAACCAGTGCACTTCACCTTCGTGCGGTCATTTTGTATTACGCACTCTGTCGTTGAGTGTTCACCCCTGCAGTACCTGCGTTTCGGTAGTGCATTGCAGCCTGCTACTGCGTGGCCAAATCTCTGGCATCTCACACATTGTGAGGGCCCTTCTGGGCGCCTGTAGTCCTCAACTTCGATGCTGAGGCCCGCGAACCTCTTGAGTGCATAGTACGCGGTTAGCGACGTGCCATGGTGCAGTTCCACCACTAGCTTATTTATTGGTACTCTGTTTCTGTTCTGAAGGAATCAGAAACGGAGTGCTGGCATTCACAAACGCACGAATTCTTCCCACTGGAAGTCTGACTCAAGGCCGGCAGGGACGCGCATGAAAACCAGTTTGACTGGTAGCTCATTAGCTTGTCTGAGCAGGCTGTGCTAGAATCCTAGTTCCTTCGTAACTCGTACTGCTGATGCGTGGTCCGCGATAGTGCTTACGTGCACTCTCAGTGATTGCACACCACAGCTATGCGCACTCCATGTGAGTGCAAGGGTAGCGTCAAGGGCACATTTAAGTTTTGAATATGTGTGTTCCTTTGTCAGGTACACAGTGAAAGGCTTTATTTGCACTTTCTTTTGCGTTGTTGGGTCACTTTGCCAGTGGGCTCTTGCTTGTTGGCTAGGGCCAGACGTGTTCATCATTTGTGAAATATTTTCGTTGAAGTCTCCGGACTGCACATTGTAATGGGGATGTTTCTACTGTTTCGCTGCACTCTCGTCAGTAGTCGCACTTGTTTGAGTCTCCATGGAGGCCCCTGGGGCAGTCGATGGTGTTTAACCTGCGATGGTTACGTGATTATCTGTTTGCAGGAAATAGTTAAATAACGTTTTAAACTAAAAACTAACCAAGAGAGTTTCAACCACTTCCCGCACCAGGGGGGCTCGGCTATGGAGGTTGGTGGCAAGAAAATTATGCCCCAGACCGGTCTACTTCTCTCCTGGGTGCAACAGCTCTAATAAGAGCAATACTTACGATGTTTATAGCTGAACCAATGTAGTCGCTTGAGTACGTAGATCGCTGGTTCTCTTGCACGCTGGCACAAATACGAACGTCCGGTTGCTACAACGGTCAAGCAGCCTCTCCCCATTCTTGATGATTATTGGTAAGAACGTCACAAAATGGCGTTTTTGGAACATTGAACGTTGGTATATGCTACAGTGCGACTATCTATCATCCATCTTATGAACGTTCATACAGTTACGCTATCTGTCCGCTCTGCACACTACTTACATCTACGTTCGGCAATAAACGTCGAGAGATTGTTTTGACGTCAAGTTACATAAAACTGCGTAGTGAATAAATACATACCCGCTTTTTCTTTCTTTCTTTGGTGAATAATTTACAAGGGCATTATGCTAGTAACGAATGCCTACTTTTTTTTCCCCCCCTTCACTAAACGCTACGCAAATCGGGCTATTCGCTCATGAGAAGGCATTCGGCAGCTCTGTTTTCTCAGTTTTTTAGGACAAGGGTTGGCCGAATCAATTGTTTGGCGGTGTTCTTTTGGTCGTAAGACGTCTGCCTATTTGATATAAATTTATATTTCAACTATCACTTGCTTTATTTTTCCGTAAAATGCTACGGACGTCTGTCTATTCACTCGAAAGAAGATACTCGGAATCTCGATTTTCTAGTTTTTTGGTGGCAAGGGTTGGTCATATCTACCGCTTAACAGTGTGACATCTGGCTACTGATATCAATTTATGTTTACATTATTACGTTAATTAATTTCCCGCAAAACGCTACGGAAGTCAGGGCCCGACTAGAGACACTTTGCAGAAAAAGTGCAATTTTAAAATTTTTTGTAATGATCGAGGGGTGTGGGGGGCAAAATAAGCCACAGTCAATTTTACGAAGGTAGTAATTTTACGAACGTGATGAGAGGAATCGTGAGTATTCGTAAAATCGGGGGTCTAGTGTAGTTGTAAGAAAATCAGTTCACTTGACTGCTGTATATATTGTCAACAAAACATTATTTACAAAAGACTGTAGCAATTACACCAAGAACATTATTTTTTTAACTTTTAATAAGTGATACCACCACACACATACATTATGTATGGGATGTTGCATCCTTTCGTTTAAAAATAAATATTTGTTGTTTCTGTATATGTGTTCTTTTCTGTGTTTAATCAGTTGTAGCAGAGCCTTAATACTTTGTAGAAAAAATGTGATTGTAAAATTTGGTGATAGAATGGGAGGCAAAATAGGCTAGGCCCCTATCGATTTTACGAATGTGATGAATGGAACTGTGAGTACGTACTCACAAAATCAGGGGTCAATTTTATTTTCTGAGTTCAGTATTAAGGGTACTGTGTTCATTAGTGTTTAACATTTCTTTTTTGTGCTAAACCATGTATATTACGATACCACATTAATCAAATATGATGCTCATTTTTAAGATAAAATTTTATTTTATTAAATATAAATGTAAGTTACATGAAAGTGTCTATAGTTCCACTCCTGTTTGGTACCCCCATTTCATTTGAATTAGACTAATGCAGTTGTAAAGCTGTGACGAATATGAAAGCATTATTGCTTAGGAGCTGACATCAGAATGGAACGAGTATTGCATCAGTCTCGACATTCCTTGCACCAAGCAATTCTCACTGATCACCACTTTGGGTGAGCCCATTGATATACGTGCCTGGAATATTGCTGGTCTACCAGTTGACAGCTTTTCTGTGGCAAATGGCATCATTGTTACCAAGGCTCGTCGCTGGCCACTTATGATTGACCCACAAGGTATTTGAACTTTTTTTTCTCTGGAAACATTTTTTTTTTGTCTTATTTCACTGGTAGGTATTATTAAAGAAGTAATTGTACACATCTTTACTTTTCATATTTTTATATCTGAACATATGTATGTGTGTACAGTAGTCAGTATTCAATTGTAGTGAAATTGTACTACCTGTTGAAAAAGTAACACAGTAAACCCTTGTTCTAATGATATCACGTGGTGTTAGATTATTGTGTCATTAAAATACTAGTGATAGCCAACCTATTTCATCAGGTAATATAGGCTGTCCCCTGAAGAACACAAAATTGTCCACTAACTTATACAAGAACATATAACATATCCAGAATAGTACTGTTAAACCATGAGAAATTTGTTGGTGTGTACCAAATATGTCAGTGAGGAAGAAGTATTGGAATATGATACTTTGTGTCCACTTCAGATGGTTTAATAACGTACTACGAGAAGATAGGCACCCCCAGCCCCATATAGATGATTTTCTAGGCTACTTATTAAGTGCTCAGTACTGTACACACCTTTACATGAATGATTGTTACCACTAGTTAAAGAGTGGCTGTACAAGATCAAGAGAATGGCATTATTCACCATATATTCTCCTCCCTCCCCCTTTTTGATTAAATAATTTCTCCGGCAGTGTTTCATAGGTACATGGAAAATATGTTAGCTGAATTTAAGTGGTGTTCTCGCCTGGTATACTTAGATTACATATTAGTCATAGGTAACTCTTTAAAACAACACCTAGATAGATTTGAGCAAGTCCTTAAAAAATCCAACAAACTGTCCTATCTCCTAACCGTACCAAGTGTACTTCTGGTTATTTTGTAACTTAAGGCATAGGTCACATGGTAAACCACACAGGTATCTTTCCTCATTTTGATAAGGTAAATGCCGTAAGGGAATTTCCCCAACTGAAAGATTGAAGACACATTCAAAACTGTTTAGGTCTAAGTTTCATGTTGTGCTATGTTGGGTTTTGAAGATGAGAGCTGCAGGCTGTTAGGTCAGAGATATACTTTAGATGAAGTTTGGGCCAGCCACAGAACAATGTTGCCTCTATGACAGATGAGAATGGAGTCAGTGTCCAAAAACTTAGTATTCTTATTTGGTTTAGTAAGCCATAAGTTCTAGGTCTTAAGTTTTGTTTTGTTCAGTTTTATTCATTCTTGTTTTGTCATGTCTTGCTTCAACCTGAACGCTCATTAATGTCATTGAGAGTAAATAGAATTTTCATGTTAAATCTGGTTACAGAAATTTTTAAGATTTAGTATTTGAGTTTTAAAGATTGCTACTTTTGGAGAACTGTAATATTTATAATTTGTCAATTATATTAACTATTTCATTAACTATATTTCTTTGTTAAAATTTAGTCTACTTTCAAATATCTTTATTACCTATCTTTGATAATATTTTTGCATGCTGTTTTTGCGGGCTGGAGGTTGTGTCTAAACTCTTTCCTCGTACCAGGCCACAGGCCAGGTGGAGTTGCACCTGGTCGCGGCAGGTGTTCGCAGAGTGTGTCAGTGGCAGTTGTGCGCTGTTTGGTAATGGCAGATGTGCGGTACTTGAGTGTGTGTGGTGGATCAGTGAAGGCGGCCGGGCATGTGTGAACTTGACACTAACGTGCGACACCTGTCATCCCAGCCGCCGCACGGCCATCTGCCAGTGCAGGACAAATGACTTTGCCGCCCCCTCCCACTACCAGCACATGAAGAAGGAGTCTGGAAGCAGCGGCCGCGACAGACGGAACGAGAGAGACGTGGTGCGCTCCGGGACTCTGATTCGTCCAGCGAGAAACGTAACGTGCGTGTGCAACTATCCGGCCCAGTGTTTTACTTTGTTTTGCCATTTCAAACTGGCTCGCTTAAGGCCCTAGGGTATGGGGGTGTGGACCGCCCAAAAGTGTCAATGTAAGGTGTAGTTTTCTCCAGGTCCTCCCTGCTTTTCCTGATACACAGCTGTTTCAACTCGCCAGGTGAGAGAGGGGCACCCCGGCACGAACAGACCACAACCCATCAAGCCTCGTGTTCCCGGCTACACGCTTAACCGGGTGGCGCCCAGAACATTTCCAACGCAGCTCCGTTTCTACCTCACTCTCACCAGACACGGCATCATGGCGCCCAATGCTTTGGCGTGAATACCGCAGTGTAAATCGACGTACAACCTACACAGAGAAGGACTGGAAGACGACACTTCACCACAGGATCGCCACAGTTGCATTGTTTAGCCAGCTATGTTACAGCCAGCACGTCAGCGACAGCAGGAAACAATACACTACTCTAGATCTAGAAACAAATTGAACCAATGCACACAGTGAGCAGCAAGGAGTGTGTTAGGTGTGGATTACCAGCATTCCCTGAATTACTTTTCGGAGAAGTACTGCAACAGTGCTGCACATGTGCCATGGAGAACCGGTAGGGGAACCCGAGCATGAAAGTGGAGAAACCTATCGACCACAGTCCGCCAAGGCAGGCCGAAGTATGTGACTCGCCAACATGTGACATACAAGGAAAGGAGATGGCCACTTGTGTGACTTGTCGAACAAAACGACACTGCAGATGTTCGCAAGCCACGGAACTTGTCACGTTCGGTGAGGGCGGGTTCGCTTGCGCAACTTGTGTGTCATCGAGACCCTCTCTCCTACTTCAAGGTCATACGTCACAAGCTACAAACCTACCACCCTATCACCCCTCCCCCAGCGCCTCAACGACTGCGCGTCGAGCTGTCGCGACAACCCGCCAAGAGAGTGGCGACATAATGAAACTTCCCGATTTCTCTGGACACATGCACGAAGATGTGGACCAGTTTCTGCAGCAATGTGAAACACGGTGTTTACGTTACGGCATAGTGTACGAGGAGTGGATTGATCATGTGATTAGCAACTTGCATGGTGCCGCAAATGACTGGTGGAGAGTATGGGGACATGCAACTATGACATGGGACGAGTTCGCAAATAGCCTACGGTATCGGTTCAGGTCCACGGAGGCTATAGTAGACTGTCAAGCGCGATTTTATAGTGAACAACAAAAGGACACAGAGTCAACAGAGAGGTTCATAGCCACGAAAATCCGGCTGTTCCGGCGCATCTATCCAACCACGCCGCCGGAGAACGCAGGGTGAGGGTTGGGTCAACTCTACGAAGGCACAAAACATGCAAATTCACGATGTCAAATGTATTACCAAGCTCATTTTACAGGTATACGCAAACTTGCCCAAAAGGCACACTTTGCCCGTTTTGGCTGGACAGGGCGTGTCTGTCTAGTCGTGTGTGCCTGAGCAGGCACTAATCAAACCTAATGGATCAACGTGGGTGAACTGGTGTAAATTTTGTGTATGGAAGCACAGCATAGCCGAAACGTGTGCGTGTGTGTCTATTCTAGGAGGAATGGGCATATTCAGGCTAAACGTCTGGAAAACTTCTGAAGGACTAGGATGGTCATGAACTAAAGTCCAGTAAGTTGCAGAGGTGTCACAATGTTCATAATATTATGTATAAATGATTTTAATAATTTGTTTATGTAAACAATTATGTGTCTGGTCATTACTAAAAAGGAAATTTAACTGCCACAATTTATTATGTATATTTAAAAAGTATCAAATATAAGGATAACTCACTAGTACATGATTAGCAAAACAGATTAAATACATACACGTTATACTTGCAGTAAACAGTTTTGTTATTCTGAGAAAAAAAGTGATAATTTAAGAGTAGAGTACCCGCAAGGCTTGTGTTACTGGGTGAAAGAGAAAGGCTACAATTACAGTAGATAAAGCATCACTTCCGTTCATCCGGATTTTCCTCTTTGCACCTATTGTGCCTTTAGTGTGGCACATGGTGTCTTTAAATGTTATAATTTGCCTTCTGGCAAATTATTTTTTTTTATTTTTTATTTATTTATTTTTTTTTTTTAGCTATGCCCTGTCACCTTCCTCATTTCAGACATAATTTGTTGTGGTATTATCCAACTTAGTTTACAATAAGTGCATGGTATTTTGTTTTGTAAGATTTTCAATTCTACGGTGGAAACCTTAAAACCTGTTTTTGATCAATGTTATATAAAATACTGTTTGAAGAATATTTATTTTGTGGAATCTCGTATGTGACCCTTTGACATTACTGTAATCTCAGTGTTATGACTTACCAATAAATGTTGACTGAATTTTCTGAAAATTTTTGAACCTTTAAATAATATTAAAATCATAGTAATGAATTATGTTCAATAAATCATTATAAATTATTAAGTTATATATATGAAGTTTTATTTAAAGTTATTTTGTTTGTTTTAAAAATAAATGTATGCATATAACTCGGACATCATAGATAAATAATGTTGAATTTTGGTGAATTATTACTATTACTTTAAGTTTCGACTCTTTCCAATGTTTGTGTGGACAGTGGCACAGATTTTTGTGTCTTAGTAAATATGTTTAGTTTGGTGACACTACTCTAGCAGCAACCAACGTTGGGCGGAAGTTGAAAATTGGTTGGAGCAACATTTTGAAAATAGTTATATTAAAGTAGAAAATGTCTCTAGATTTTGGAAGACCAAACTATTGTTATATAAATTTTGTGGATTTAATGTTGGCAACACATTGGTAAACATACTGTTGGGGTTTAGTGGGCTAATATTGCAAAACCAGCATTTTACACAAAGAGTTCAAAATCATGTTTTATAGTACAACATAACCAATCATTCAAGTTTATGATATAATAATGTTACTTAGTGTTCGAACTTGTAAATAGTATTATTGTGTGTGTATCGTCGGTGATGGTGTACATAATAAACAAATGTAGGGACAGGACCTACCAAACATTGGCAACCCTACATGATGTGTGCAAGATTACCAGGTTGGCACGAACTGTGCCACTAACCAGTCTTCAAGATGGCAACGATGCGGTAGCATCGTGTCGAAGGTTCGTAATCGTTTCGCATCGTAGCAATCGTAGTAGTTTGTTCGGTTTTTCTTGTGTCGTGTTATTGTACATGTATCGACGTACAGTTTTTGGTCCTCCGGGCCAGATAGCCGGCATTAATTCGTCGCGTTTTATACCACGTGCCGTGTGCCGCGATCGGTAACGTTCCACGGAAGATGCGCGTGAGTGAAACGAACTCTCGTCGTTCGGCATTGTAAGAAGAATGAAGTTATGCAACTCAGTTTGTGTCCTGTTAACGCATCATTCGTTGTCGTCCGTCGTCTAGACCTGGCGTTGTATGCTTCCTTTGTTCTGATGGTGCCCCATGGTATTGCCACGAGTATCGCTAGCATGTTTGTTCAACGACCATTTGTAGCGGTCCTTGGGTGTGTATTTTGGTGTTCTTGTTCTGTTGTCTGGCTCGCGCAATTGCCAGTTTGTACACGCATGTGGTTGTTGGTTTCACATGTTTTTGTTCGTTTTTGCTTGTGCTGGTTGTATGTTGTAACCACGCGTGTGTGGGCATCTTGGTATTGTGAGGTCGTTCCGTTCGCGCCATTTGTTGTGTTCAGCAGTAATTGTTCTGTGTCGTCCTAGTATTAAAAATGGCTGATCCACACGCAGCACTTGTGCGTTTACGCTTGGCCGAAAGTCGCCTTAAATGAGCGTACGACCTTGCTTTGGTCGCAGGTACTGACTCATCAAAACACAGTGTGTTTGTTGCCACAAGTCGTGACCTGGCTAAGGTGCGCGATACGTTTGACGTGGACTATGTCACTGTGGAAATGGCTGCAACTGAATTGAAAATTTCCACCGCTGATCTAGCTCGCCGGTTAGCAGATTTTGAGGATAAATATTTCGTTGTTTTGGCAGCGGTCAGTGACATTGTAGGGGAGTTAAAAACATGTAGTCAGCCTTCTGACAAACGGAAGAGCAGCTCACGGGTAGTTTTACCCAAAATCACATTGCCGACCTTTGATGGACAACCGAAACTTTGGGCTAACTTTGCAAACTTATTCTCTACGCTTGTTGCACACAATGATGAACTTGCGCCAGTTGAAAAATTAGCTTATTTGAAGTCGTCCTTACGTGGTGAGCCGTTGGGCATGGTACAATCATTACCAATGTCCGATGCCAACTTTGTAGTGGCCTGGCAGTTATTGTGTAATCGTTATGACGACAAGCGGCTGCTTGTTAATGCTCATGTGGAGGCATTGTTACAAGCCCCTTCTGTATCAGCTATTAAATACTTATTTGTCTTTCAAATATCAGTATTCTGAATTCAACATGTGGCAGCACAGAGCAGTTGGTTAGGCAACTGATATTTAATATTTAGTATTCCAACACAATCCAAGATCATGGTTCGAACCTACCTCGATTCTGGTCAAAATTTTTTATTGATTTTAATTATGTGTGTAACCTAAAAGAACACTGAAAATATAAAAAAATATGAATTGTGCTTAATTTAACTTTTGTAGGGTCAATTTTGTGAGTGTTTTTGTGAAGAAATGTTGGCCCAATGTTAGTAAATGGTTGGCATTCCATAGGTATGTTACAGACACAATTTCAACAATCCAGCGACGTTGGGCCAATGTAGGAAATTAGTAAGAATCCAACCAAAAATCACAGTTGGGCCTACGTTGTTTCACGTGACATTTCAATGTTGAGCCAACGTTGGCCCAACCAAAGGTTACTACTGGGGTAGATGGCAGTGCAGGAATTTGTGAACATATTTTGAATGTTTGCAGTGTGTCGTAATTATGGTTTTAAAAACTGTATGTGTTAAATATTCCTTGGTTGTTACTAATATTTAAAATAGTATCGGACTATCAGCATTAACATTTAATTTTGTTTTATATTGTTTCATTACTTTGTTCACGAGTGCTGTGTGGTTATTCGATTTATCGAATAACCATACATTTTTGGAATCGCCCTGATTTATTTATGTACACGAAAGCGACCATTTCTGCCATCTTCTCCAAATATCAACCATATAGTATCAAGCCATAGTTGTGGTTTTGTGTATTTTGAATCCACTTAATATGTGGTAATCATTGTTCTATCACTACCTTGGTAAATGTAATGTATTGTGATTTATATTTCCTTTAGTGTAGGTATTTGGTATTTTGCTGTGTTATTTTTTCTGTTGGCTTAATTTCTCAATTTAGTGTGGTTAATCCTCCCGAATGTGACCATGCTTTCTGTTGCTGCTCGGCTCCTGTGATGTGATGTGAGAGACAGTTAACATGTTTTGGCGGATAAGTCTCGCCAGTCCATATGTCGTCTTGACCGGGTGTTTATCTCATCTACCATATGCAGGAAAGGCATCCTTCTGGTTTTTTTTTTTTTTTTTAACTGTATTATGGATCATTTATACTCATAATGTATAATGATAATAACGGTAGTTTTTCTTGTCTATTGCTCTAAATTATTGTTATTATTATTATATTTCAGATAAGTATACACAATTTGTAAGTTAAATTTGGTGCCATCAACGGCTCTTGCGCACTGGCCAGTTAGTCCACGGGTCAGTATTTGAATATTTCTGAAAACTCCTTGGCGAGGAGCCCTGCATTCACCACCAGCAGGATGCATCCAGTTGCATTTGGTCGCTGCCACAATAGCCGCAGCTGTCGCACTGCCTCGTACAGGTCACTGGACCTTCAATGCGGAAAAAAAGAGTGGCATCTCCCAGCGCACAGCGTCGCAGGAGCACTATGTTCACGCCACAAAGACCCCCCCACCAGCTGCCAGGGATGAGAGGGCATTTCAACTTGTAAGAAAGGCTGCCTAGGATTTTCTCTCTCTTGTATGTAGTTTGGACAGTTACGAACCACATTTTCAAGCTGAGGTGACAACCCAAACCACCAAACTGACATTTTTGCCCTTTCCCTGCATTTGACAATACCCAAATGCCCTGCATGAATACATTTCATACAATGTAGCTGAAGGGAGCTGGAATGATAAGTCTGGTACCTTTTACTAAAAAGGGATCATGATATGCTATCTCATTTTTATATTGCAGGTAAGGGAGAATGTATTCAAATACCCAACTACTGCCAGTTCTTTACCATCCGGCCCCTTAAGTTTGTCCCTGCACTGAATAATACATTTCACATGATTTGCAGGCACCATGCTACTTGGAATGCAAGAAACATCTGCCCCTGTGTCAATAAGAAACGAAAATTTTTTTCCGAAATCTGGTACACTGACAACTACCTACAACTACCTTCCATAGCCCTTGTCTATCATCTGCTGTACTAACTGAATTTAATGTCATACATGCAATGAAGTAGTCTTGGTTTCTTGAACAATCCAATTCATGTTCACTGTGTGACTCACCATGACAATCTTCAACATTGTGCACTCTGAATGTACTTAAAGCTTTACACACTGCTGTTCAGTGCCCCTGTTTGGCATATCTGAAGCACTTGGCGGCCCTAGCTGGACAGCGGGAACTATCATGCTGTCCCTTGCCACAGAATCTGCACTGCACGCCGGGGACGACATGTTTGGATGACTGAAATTCCTGCCTGCCGCAGCCGTCCGCCCTCTCAAATTAGTGGGCATCATCCGTTTGTTGTAAGTTGTTCCTAGCTGAGTCCTGTTGATGTCTAAGCTCACAGTGTTATTATTTCGGACACATGATTGCTGGCTCTGCATCTCCGCTTGCTTAGCTACCAACATAGCCTCCTCCAACGATAAGGATGGTCGTAACTGAAGCTGTTCACAATTTTTTTTTGTCTTTCATACCTAATCCCTAATGAGTTCCTTTTTTAGGGGACCGCAGTCACATGTGTCCGCCAACGTGTGTAGAGAAGTTATAAACTCATCCACTGTTTCGGCCCATTGCACGCTTGAGTTAAACTTAAACCGCTCAAATATTATATTTCTACATGAGTTGAAATGTGTTTCAAAAGCTTGAAGTGCATCTTCAAATGTAGTTGGCTGCGGCGTAAAATGAGTCCACAGTTTTTCCGATTTTTTTCCTAAGACATAAAGGAGAATATCAATTTTCTCGTTATCGGACTTGGTAGACAAACCTGACACTGACATGTACCGGCAAAAGTGCTTTTTCCTTTGCTTCCACAGCAATAGCGCCGAGAAATCAAACACAGCCGGTGACTTCAAGTTAGAAATTCCAGTACTGTTTTTGAACGTGACGCTTCATCAGTGTTGGACATCCTGTTTATTATACAGAATATCTTAGGCCGTTTCTGCAACAAACATTTCTTATGACAAAACTCCTTTGATTATATTTAACAGTATTTTCACCACTGCCACCATGTTGCATCACTTCTTTATTCAGTCCGTACACCATCATTACATTCATAGCCACCAACTTAACAACTATGAATATACCTAACAGAACACAAGTACTGCGGGTGAAGCCACGTAGTGTACACTCCTCCACCACTTATCTGGCATTGAGTTAGCCAGTACTTCAGTTATCCGGCATATATCTGCTGGCCATGTTTTATTTATTTATTTTATTGTTTTTTATTTATTTATTTCTCTCTCTCTCTCTCTCTCTCTTTGTCAGCAGCTGAGGTTATTAGAGATGAATACATGTACTATAAACTTTTCTGTCGAAATTGCTTATTAAAAACAACCACGCCTTGTCCAGGACTCAAGCCCAGAACCCTGCACACAGAGAACTGGCACGCCAACCTACCGTGCCAAAGAGGTTGGCATGGAAAACTTGATGCAGGCAGGCGGGTGGTTGAGAAGTAGCGCCAGCATGATGTGACTATCTCCTTTCCTCCTCTAAATTATAAGAGGCGTGCAGTTACGTAATTGCCCTCCCAGCCGGCCTTCTCTAGACAAGTAGGTCATTCCCCACTTGCTAAGACCTGCATATCTCTCATGTAGTAAAGCAGTCTGTCGGATATCGGGCTATGAAGTAATTGCATAGCTTGCTCACACACGTATGTAAATTTGAGTTGTTTTTAATGTTGTGTTGCACGATGACTACTAAAAGGACAAATGTGAGTTCTGGTTCTAGTGAAAATGGAAAAAGATTGTGTTGTCTATCAAAGATAAAGTTGACATTTTAAAATAAGTTTACTGTGGTGCTTCTGTGAAATTACTGTGTTTGTGTTATGGCATAGGCAGTTCTACTGTGTATGACATGAAAAAGAAAAAAAAAAAACTAACTTTTCAAGTTTTATGTCGATAGCCAGTCAAATAAATCCATGGAAAATCATAAAACAACTCAGTTAAGTAAAAGTGTGAAATTCGACGATGTATTGATACAGTGGTTTCGGCAACATCGTAGTGAAGGTGTCAGCATATCTGGTGCACTGTTAATTGATCAAGCTAAATAGTTTCACAATGAACTCAACCTGCCGTTAAGTGTGACTATTCTCAAGGATGGCTGTACAGGTTCCAATAACTTCATGGCATTTCAGCTAACAAGCTACAGAGGAAAAAGCTTACTGCCTATGTAGAAGCTGCGATAAGTTCGTTAGTGAGTTTGAGAAATTAGTTTTGGATGAAAATCTATCTCCTGAACAAATAAGCAACGCAGACGAAACTGCATTGTTTTGGCGGTGCATGCCTCAATCTAGTCTCTGTACAGGTGATAAACCACACAGTGGACTGAAAGATAATAAACATCATCTTATTGTGCTAGGTTGTTTCAACGCGGCCGAAACACACAAAGTGAAGTTATTAACCATGGGTAAAAGTCTTCGCCGAAGAGTACTTAAGGATGTTAAGGTCATGCCAGTTTAGTACAAAGCAAGCGAAAAAAGCTTGGATTATGTCAGATCTAATTAGTGTATGGTTCAATAATTTTGTCAGACTGTCTCGTAAGCATTGCAATGACATTGGTTTGGAACCTAAATGCAAAATTTTACTTCTCCTTGACAATTACTCACCACATCCTCCAGCTGAGAAACTCGATTAAGAAAACTGTTATTTTCCTACCACCAAATTGTACTACACTGATTCAACCACAAGATCGAGGCATCTTACTATCACTGAAATGCGGGTATCGTAAGGAGTTTACGCAGTTTTTCTTGTCAAGTTTAAATCACGGAAAAACTGTTGCCGAGTTAAAGAAAGAATATAATCTACATGATGTGATTTGGACACTTGCTAAAGCTTGGGACAGCATACCCATCTCTCAGTTTTGCACAAGGCTTGGCATAAACTGTGGCCAACCTTAGCATTTGCAGACATGACCAATGACGAACAAAGTGAAATTTATAACTTCAAAGGCTTTGAATCAACAACAATCAGCATGCTATTACAGTATGCCAAAAATGTTACCAACCCTGAAGTTTATGAATTAGGCCTACGTGATGAAAATGTTAAGGAATGGCTTTAAGTTGACATTGACGTATCCGTTGTTCATCACTTCACTGACCAGGAAATAATTGAATATGTTACAGGCTTGACAAACAGAGAAGATAATGATGACCGTGTCAGTGATGAAAATCCAGCTGCGAAAAGCACGCAAGATGATTTATCATGTAGAACGGTTAATAACTGGTCTGCAGCAACAAAGCTATTTCTCTGAGCAACAAATCATGTCCTTGTACGTGATTCAGAAGCAGTTAATAACAGAGATGTCAAGACAGTTATAACAATAACATTTGACGGATATGTTCACAAAATTGCCCGCCTCTGCAAGTACACGCACTGAAGCAAGTGATGCAGCATCCAGCACGAGCGGTATGGCAACACCGAGAATGAGCAGTGTGACATCTCCCAGCATGAGCGATTTGAATGACATAAGTGATAGTGATTAGGCTGGTAAATAAACACGAGCCATTTGCAAGCTTTAGTAAGCTCGGAATGCTGACTTTGTTTGCGTGTTACATACATACCTATTGCTGTGTAAATATTTCATAAGTTGTGTACGTTACTTATAAATGATACATTATTAGGTTTAAACAATTAGTGGAAATAACTTAACATCGTAATAAATAAAAAGATATGTATGTGTAAAGTCTATGGATAATTTTATGTGTTTAAACAATTTTTCACTGTATTTTAATAATAATGAACAGCGCCTGAAATGATCGTATAGTATTACACAATTGTTGGTACAATTTTAGTATTTATCAAAATTATTATATCTTGTTTATTTTTTCCTTCAGTTATCCGGAAAATTCAAATATTTGGCATGTATAGTCCCCTGAACGTGCCTGATAAGTGGTGGAGTAGTGTAGTAAAACTATAGAAAGTAATTTAATATTACAGTCTGCAAGAAATTTTGTATGCAGTGTATTTTCGCGCACACATGCAGTGAACATTCCTAAAAATGACAGAAGTAAAGTGATGGAATGCCCGCTGAAAGTGTTATAGGAAAATGACGTAAAGTCACAACACAGAATTAGCAGCTTGGATTCACAGGCTATTGCACACTTGAAATCCTGGTCACCCTTTTGTACCCACGACTCGAAAAACCCAAGACAACTCTGACGAGGAAGAGCTCTTACTAGAACACTGCGAACAATTCCTCTTGACATTCGTGTTTTGAAACATAACTTTAATGAAAACACTCCATTACGAAACTTAAATACGTACTTGATAATTTTAATCCCATCCAGAAAAAAATCTTACAATGTTGGTTATTAATGTTTAGAGTTAGTCTGTTTCTTTCGCTACAGTAATTTTTACGAACATATTAACACTCAAATCACATTTGTAGCATTAAATATTGTTTTTTTATGTTGTAATATTACATGTCAACTTCAGGAACGGACCACAGAAAAAGTGGAACCCTATTCTGGGGTCTCAATACAAAATAAAAGAAAAAATATATAATTACAGATTCACATGGGAGTGGTCAGAGTGTTGCAAGAAAATTTTTAATTCAAAATTAAGTTTTTTACATTTGTTAATGTGTGCGATCATTCTCTATTCTTTTATATAAATTATGCCCTTAATTCTTGATGCACATCTTACAATTTCAATAATAAAAGTGAGTAAAAATTCAGGTACATTAAACACAAGGCAAAGGACAAACTATGTAACATGATATACAAAAGTAAAACCTTATTCATATCTGAAAATATTTTGAATACAATATCACAATTCCCAATTAGAGAGTTTCTCTAGATTATGTAGCAAAATTCAACAACAAATTCTGTCTCAAATACATATTGACTTTAATTATGTAATTTTCTAATGAAATATAATACTCAAATCTCAAACAACAATTAAATCTTACAATCTGTTACAAATCCAGAAACACCAAAACAACACACCCAACATGGGTATAGAACATCAGAATTACTGACTGGAAGCATTCCCCTAAACTTATGCAATCCTACTCACACACTAAGCATGATACGAACAACGTTAGTTTTGATCTGCTGACACGAAACAACCAACCTTAATTTTTCATGATGGCTCAAACAACCACATATCTCCTTTAAACATAATATAATATTAAACCTTCCTCGGACATAGTAACAGTCTAGATAATCAAACCAAGCTAATACATAACTTATGCTTTCCTAATGCTCGGCCATCTCTGTCTTTCCCTGTGCTTGGCACCAGTATTAATACCAGCTCTGCCACCTCTCCTAAGCTTCCTTGACCAATGGTGAAGCATCTGGAATGTCCCTGGATCAGTTTATAGAATACTGCAGTGCCACGGCGGACATACAGCGACACCAAGAATCACGGCTGCAGTTGGCAGCATTGAAGAGCATCGCTCACGCCATGACATCAGGGAGCTTTCCAAATCGTCTGTACTGGTGGGCATTCAAACAGCTCCTGCTTCGGCAATCTTCTGCAAACTCCGACAAGGGGTATATTCTGGCGTTACACCAAGCCAATGAGCGCCGGCAGCACTGATGTCATCACAACCAAGCAATTTTGGCAAAAGTGTAGAGTCCAGCAGCAAACATGCCCCGCATCAGTTTGTTTCACAAAGTCTTAAAGAGCGTCCAGGTTGAAATATGGGCAGCCATGCCGGATTTCTCATGGGACTGATAAAAAATTTCAGAACATGAGGGACTTCAATGGATGTGGTCTTAAAATGCTATAAAATAAATGGGCCTCAGAACATGTTCCAATGATCCAGATATTTCAATCCATTAGGTTTCAATATATGATGAATCCACTGTATACGGCCTAACTGTATATTGTATAAGAAAATAGCCTCAACTTGTTAGTGTACGGGGCCTGTGTAGCTTGACGCATGCTGCACAGCATCGTTTTGTAGTTCCCATCCTCCGCCTTGCCTTAAGCCAGATCCCTTCTCCTTCTCCCACAGCTTGTCCCATCTCTCCCTGCTATCCCGCACATGTTCCGTGCATTCCGCACTAGGCAGCAACCTTAGTCTTTCCCATGTGTCAATCCTCCGCTAGTCCTTTCACGACCTTGTCCGAGGCAGATAGGATGGTATTGTTGGATAAAGGGCACGCCGCCTGGATACACGCTACCCGTAGCACACACAGCTGAGTTCAGAAGGGAGGGTTACTACCCCTACAAGCAACCCCTGCCGCCAGCCGCCTCAGGCGCGAATCGAACCGGCGCATTCCTGCCTCCATGATGGCCGGCCAATCAAGAGCTCACTCATCATTTCCACGCCCATCAGTGCATGTATAAAAGACGCAACTTTTGCAGAGACAGACAGTGTTTTAGTCGTTGAGCACTAGAGTGTTACTGGGTCGGCGAGACTGACACTCCTGCCCACAAGCAGTGTTCCAGCCGACGAGCACCAGCAAGTCTAGCGCCTCGCTGCACAGGCCGAGACTTCATAGCTTATATCTGCTAGTTGTTATTGCAACTTTCTCTCGTCGGGAGAAAGATCGTTCCAGCGTCCGCTGCCCTTCGACGGATCGTGTCCGCGAGAAGTCGCCCGTCGCTACACAAGCCAGCAAAGACGAGCCTACGTCCACAGCATTGGCCTCCCCTCAGGCTGTAGTACTTTTATTTGCTGCTTTCCACCGCCTCCCGGTTTAACGACTTGGCACAGGGTGGTATTTATTGTTCTTTCGAGCTATAAAAACACAGTTAAACAGACTTTCCCTTTTGTCTGCTTTAGCTCTTCGCTCCCTGTTCCTTTCTTTTACCCACTCCCAATTCTTTTCTCTTAGAGTACTCTGCAGTTTGGGTCTGTAAAGTAAGTATACTCGGAGACCGGAAGCTAACTCTTGTTCTGGGAGACTATCGCCCTGTCTATCTACCCCGTCCGCGGCTTCTCGTAAGTGGTGGGACAGCACTACACTGGGCAGGTCTCTCAGAAAGGAGGTTCACCACACCGACATCCGCCATTCACGCCTAACCAGAAATTGTAAATCGTGGTTTGCGTTGGGGAGCCCGAGTTCCATGTGGGAAACAGCGGCTGGCATAGCTGCCGTGCTTTGCATTGGACTTAATAGTTCCTCAACGGGAGACACATAATATGGGTTCACGAGTCTTATTTTTTGCTTAACCTGTTGACCTTTTGGAGCCCTTTAGTTTGTTGACGCAGATACTCTGGACACCTTGTCTCTTTTCAAGTAACGTCTCTCACTTTACTCCAAAGGTAATCTAATCCAAGGTATGCCCAAGCATAGGACAGGCAAAAGACAGGCGGCTCGTGCCAAGCTAGCGGAGTCAGTAAAGGAAGTTTTGGCCATACCAAACCCATACACAGGGATCTTCACGGCACAGAAGGACGTGGCAGCAGCAGAGTCTCGAGGAGAGACTGTTAAGGGTGTCATTCTGCTCATCAGGTCTCTGGAGGTGCCACCGCTCTTTGAACCCCTTCCTGACACCCCTCCCAAATCAGTCCTGTCACCCTCACGTCACGCTACTTCCTCTCACGTCAAAGCCCTCACCTTTCCTCCCGGGAATCCTTCTCGCCAGAGAGTTCCTATGACTGCAGTTCCTGTTCAACCTTGTCCGACGAGGACCAGAACCAAGCCTATGCTGCGACCTGCAGCACCAAGACCTCCAGTGTGTGGCTTCACTCCTGCAGCTCGCCTGGGCTAACAGCAACAATAGAGAAAAGGGAAATCAGCTACCCTTTTCGATACCCCGGGTTAGTCCACGTCCTAGTCTCCAGCTAACCCAGAAGTAGACTCCTCGTGGTGGAGAAGGCTCGTCGACTTTCGCCCAACGTTTCTACTTCCCGACCACCACCACGTGGGGCATCATGCTTAAACCAAATTTGTTGAATGTAAAAAAATTTAAATTTATCTGCGATACATTCTCACGTGTCACTGTTTGAAGGGGACATATAATTCCAAATAATGGACCCATATTCTAATTTAGGCCTTATTAAGACTTGGAAAATAATAATAGATGAATTTGGTTTGGAAGCAAAGTAAGTTTAATGTTTGATGAGGCCTAATAATCTGTTCGTAGAGCTTTTTAAATTGTAGGAAAAATATTTTTTCATCAAGAAATAATACCAAATCTTTAATATATGATTTAAACTTCTGGGTAGTTCCAAACATTTGTATGCAGTATTGATGGGTTTGTGTTTTCTGGTGTATCTTATTATGATAATACCCTGTTATAACATTTCCTCTTACAGCATTTTCGTGGTTATAAATCTGCCTTCATTTGGTCCTCAAAACTATTTTATAATAGAAAACTACCCAGTTATAATTTTTCCCATTTTTTGCTTTCAAGCTCTCGTTACAGGAGGATGTGCTTTTTATGTGCTCTGTATTCAGGCAGTTTTTGTACAGTAAAAATAAAATTTGAGTCATCAACCATCACCTTGAAAGTGGGACAGTTAGGAATAATGCAACTGTAGTTTTGCTACAAGATCTTCAGTCATCTAGGAGTGGAATGTTTTGAGTTTCGAGACTGTTGATTGTGTCTCGCCAAAAATAATATAATTACTTTAGCGCCACATATTTTTAGCGAGCAGTGATGAGCGCAGTGTACATATCGCTGTTGACTAGGGAGTTGTAATTGAATTGTTAATCAGATTTATTATGTTTTTCTTTGTATTATTTTATTCTGTTCTCTCGTGGACATATTTTTTATCTCTTGTTAGCTTAATTTTTTTTTGCATAATTTAATCACTACAGATATATCGCTGTATTTTTAATCAGTTTTTATTGTTATATTCCTTGAATTGATATTTATTCTCAGTGATCTTATGAACATATTTTAATAGATCTTCATCACTATTTTCTTTGTGTTTTCCATGAGAATTGTTATGGATTGGGAGGGAGAGCAAAGGAGAGAGTGCAACATGCCCCTCACATGTGTTAGTGTCGCATTCATAGCCTAACGCTGTAGAATGCATGGCGTAACTCGGCAGATGCGTGCTTCAAGTGCATTTCACCTGAAGCAGTTTCTTTGGGCCAGTATTTCTTAGTTGCATGGCTACGGCTTACTAATTGATGGTAGATCCAGTATATTATTGGTACATGCTAAGGAATTTTTTTTACATAAACAAAAATTGTTACCTCTTGGAATAGCATTAATCCTTTTATTTTTTAAAAATTAAAAAGTATATTTTTGAAGGTCCTGAGAAAGATATCATTAGATTGCTGGTGTTATTAGATCAAGGTTCTACTGTGTATATATGGAAAAGTTACTGGGAAAGTTATGGTGTGCTAAAAACATCTTTCTAGTATAGCTGTAAATGAGTTGCTTCTGTGACTGCTGAAGTCATGTGGGAAGCAGTGGCAGGTTTCAATGTGAAGGTGTGCAGGACAAGCCAACAAGTGGGTGAAGAATATGGAGCGAGAGAACAATCTGCGTGTGGTGAAGCTGAGTGAAGACAACTACCTCAAGATGCTGGCAACAGCCATAGAGTTTGGCCAGCCCTTGCTGCTGGAGAACCTGGGCGAAGAGGTTGACCCTGTACTAGGTAGCCTGCCCCACTCTATTCTGTTTTTATTAGTCACTACAGTGGAATGTTTTGCCTAACTCATCTGTTTTATCGTTGAACTGCTATGGGGGCACCAACTCATGACATCTGTTATTGCTATAATTACTCTCTACCCGATTGTTTTTTTGTCTTCACTACATGATCTGTTTTCAAAGATTGCGTACTCTGCTAATTTGCGTGCAAAGCATTTACATAAATGTATTAATATAATTTGAAAAGTCGAAACTCAGCTGTACTTAACGGCTGAAATGGAATCTTTCCAACACACAATTTTGTGACAAACGTTCTTGAACCCTGTCTAGTTTATGTGTCTATAGATGACCAAGGTTTTATTAAATACCAACTTAGAAATTATAAATGGATGGACCCATAAGGAAAATGTCACTGTACCAAATTAACTCATTATTTACGGGTATACATAACATTTATACAGGGAAAAATAAAATGTATTTAAGATATATTTTTAAATCCAAAGTCTTATTGCGTTTCATTTAGTTCTGTTTGTGTTACTTACCACTCTGAAATTCCATAAGTTATGGTTATTATGAAAAATATTTGTCCAGAACAGTTGTAAAATTGGAAATTGCCTTATTAGTTATGTACATCTGATCAGTGAAAGAATATATTCTTTTAATTGACAGTCATTTTAGTTCATGGAGTAGTAGACAGGCATGAGACAATAATAACATATTTTCGAGACTCAACATAATATAGGTACAGTAATTAAATTTTACATTCTGAACATAAATATTTTCGTGTGAAAAATTTACGTAATAAGACACATGCAGAGCTTCAAAGAAATAATTAAAGTGAACCCTCGATAACTCGGACCTCGATGTCCCGGACTTCGGATAACTCGGACAGAATTTCAAAAAACAAAATTAATTTTAATTAAATTCATTTTTGGTCAAAAATCATAAGAAAATTGTGTCTGCCTCATTTAAATACATTATGTTTTATTTAAAAACAGTATTAAGCTTTAAAAGCAGTTGCTCATCACTACGTAGCCTTTAATAATCCCACCGTAAAATATCTCGCAAGTTCCGTGTGGTTAAATGTTGCTAGCAAGGCGCGCGAGTAGAGATGCAACTCAGCAGGCAGGCCTCCCTTCTTTATCTTTCCTCCCTCTTCACGGCGCGAGCCAGACACGTACGTGCATCATAAATAAACAGTTCAGTATGATGCTGGTGAATTGGACGGTAACTACAGGTCACAATGGCACCTAAAGGGAAATTTATTTTGTTCTGGTATGTGCGATAAATTCAAGATTGCAAAACTATTTGTTCTGGACATTAATAAAAAAAATTAAAAGCTATTGGTTTGCATTGCAATGTAGGCAAGGTGGTGAGAGGGTTTTACGGCCCTTTAACGATGTCTTACAAGCCAATGAGGATGAAGTGAGGTGAAAAAACAACACAACATCCATGCTTGAGCAAGGATTCGAACCCAGGGCTTCTCGCACCGTTAACTGCCGCCTAACCCACTACGCTAGAGGCCAGCGCGATATCGAAAAAAAAAACGGGGCTTAGTAAATTATAAAAAGGGGAGGGGGCAGAAAGAGGCTTTGCCCCGGGTCTTACATTTTAGAGGGCCTCGCTTTTGAAAAAGTTAAATGGTTAAATGAATGGGCTTTTATTGAGTTCCCGTTAATGTTGATGGTATCTGTGAAATTTATTTTAAGTGTAATGAGTGTATAAAGACGTCACTAATCTATGACAACGCAGCCAAGGTAAGATAGTACGAAGGGAGGCCTACAAGCGCACATTATCACTTCAACCACGGCCGTAGACTTCAACTAAACAAAAAAAAAAGGATGAAAGGTAGACTGAGATTTACGTTACTCCGGCCTCGTATTCTAACAAAGAGGCCCTGGAAAATAAACAATTTCTCGTAGGAAACTAGTAGCTGGCTGCAGATACTGTGACATGCTGATGTAGAGCAATTTTTCACGTAAACATCTCGTGAGTTACGTGCGGTATTTTTATTGCTGTTGAGACTGTACTGGTTGACCTTGACTACTTCCGCTCGCGCTCTACCACCCTAGCTTATCTCACACACACACGCACGCACGCATAGACTGTCGTCAGCCAGACGAGAGAAGGGGGTGAGAACTTTTATGTGGTAGAAGGGTGCCTTGGTGCCAGCTTCTAGCACAGATAAAAAAAGATCAGCCAGAAGTAGCATAAAAAATAAATAAAAAAGAGTCTGCCGGCCCAGCTTGTTTGACATTCTTTCTATTATAATTCTCCCGTTACAGTGATAATTTCCCCACTACCCCCTCCTGTAAATTGATAAGTCCAAAGCAGTATATATTGCCGCTTCTTTTGCTTGTAGAAATGATAGCGTACTGGTTTTCTCACGTTTCTTGTGATTGACTGATTACTCCTCCTCCCCGGACGCCCCTCAATAACACGGACAAATCGTAACTCGGACAGCTTCTTCCCCCTTTTAGTCCGAGTTATCGAGGGTTCACTGTATATTGAAATGTTAATCTTTTTTATATATATATATATATATATATATATATATATATATATAAACGAGTTTAAATAAAGTTTGAATATTTTCCAATCAAAAATTTATTTTTTCTTAGCTAGAAAGAGATGGTAAAAGTACCTCTAATTTAGAAAGAAATTAACAACTACTGGTAAAATTGTACTAGTGTGTATGTGAATTTAAAATCTCAGAGAGATTATACCTTTGTTTGCAGTTTTGTGGTCATCTTCGTAGCATGGTTAAAAGTGGTAATAATACGGTAACTCATTTAGTACATTAAAAAATTTCCCACCATATTGAAGTTATTTCCTCTGTATCTAGGTCAGACACTTGGAGTGGTGCTATAGTCGTGAGATATGGAGTGTAGTAATAATTAGCAAGTAGCATGCTAGCCTTTCTTTGAGGTACTGTCCCTACCAACGATATTCTCCAACTTCCACCCATTATAACGTGTGTGGCTTTAGTTCGGACATTAAATCCAACTTCTCAACCCTAGTGTCTCTAGAGATTATACTCAACACACACGTATTGCAATCATTCACTTTAATAACTTTGCAGAATGAGAGAAGCAAACCTCACATGTTCCCAAGCATCCCTTGACACTCAGTATATTTTTGGCTCACATGGCAGTCAGTGACTTCTCATAGCATAATTCAACTACAATAATACCAATATTCAAGATTTTACCACTAAAAACAACCCTATGAAGCGTGCACTTCTGATTCCACCTTTGCCACTCCTAAGGTATTATGGTAGGTTATCCACCAGCAAAGTACTGAAGCTAGTCATACAGGAGTCTTCGAAATAATGTGCCAGCCAGTAACTTTTTATCCATTATAGGGGGAGGGGAAATGGTTGGTGCAGTGGCTAGAGCATTCGTCTTGCACCAAGGCGATCCGGGTTCTACTCCCCTTTGGGTCTGTCCCTGAATTTTTCACATGTAGATATCATGCTATACGATGCCGCTGGTCAGCAGGTTTTCTCTGGGATCTCCCATTTCCTATGCATTTTCATTCAGGCACTGATCCATACTCACATGTCACCCCTCACCAGCACAAAAATATCTACATGTAAAGTGCTGACCAGAATCTCATAACTTCTCTTCACAATATCCACCTAGAGTAAGTAAGAAATGTACGTAAGAGTTAAATTGAACTGCTGCTACCGTGCAACAGAGTTATCTGTACATGTATGTAATGCATGTAAAAATGTTGGCACTAAAAGAACAAAGATTTTTGTTGCTAACCAAAAACTCAAAAGAGTACCGGCATATTTTGCAGGATTTTAGGAAACATCAGTGGTTTGACACCAGAAAAATGTATCTGCATTATATAGTTTTTGATACAGCTGTCATAGGATACAGCTCTTGCTAAATGTTTGACATTTTATATACATTTTGTGATTTCTGAAGTAAACCTGGTCATAATGAAAGCGTACATCATGTTTTTGATATTACAATATAGATTGCTTTGTTTCTTCTTTATCTCTCTACTTCTCCTTCCCATGATGTAACTCTCTTTCTCATAAATTTAGCTTAGCCACTAAATCTTCCTTCTCATGGACATTTTATTAATACCACTTGTGTTGTGTTATATTACTTAGGCTGTATATTTATTAATATTTTTTAATATTTGGTGATATCCATTGTTTACAGATCCATTATTGCTGAAGCAAGTATTTAAATATGAAGGTGCAGATAGTATTCGTTTTGGTGAAAACATTATCGCGTATTCACCAAACTTCCGATTCTACATGACAACTCGTCTTCGCAACCCTCATTACTTGCCTGAGCTGGTTGTCAAGGTTGGTGAGATAAGTTATATAATCAAGGCTGTGATTCTCTTTTATGTTTCTGTGTTAATGAGAATTCATTTTAGGTAGTCTGATCTTTGCTAGTAGAAAATTTTTATATGTTCTTGAAAGGCAAATGTTAATTATCATAGATAATGTCAATTCAGCTACTGGTGAATTGAATCTAACATGATCTATGCTAATGTTAAAATAGTAAACAGAATCAAGGCCTCAGTTTTAAAATAAGGAATTGTTGGTTCAGGATAAATGGAGCACTTTTGAAAGCCTAGTTACCTTTTCCTTTCAGATAATTTTTATTCTCCAATTATATTTTAATATAAATACAGGGCCGTCAGTATTCATAAACATGTATAGATGTTATCGTTCTCAAAAGTAAATATTTGACATAAAACAATATTTTTAATAATTATTCTAGACAAGGTGTCCTTCAAAAGTTCTCAGTTTATCACAAACCACCGATAGCCTAGTGTTATCTTATACATACTATATAATAACTTGTTGTAGCATTGTTACTATAGAGATATATCTGCATATAGTAGTTTCAGGATGAAACAATTTAGTAATATTCTAGTATAGCCATTTATATACGTACATTTCAACCCAGGTCTATAACCATGGGTCCAATGGCTATAGTGACTTTGCAACAGAATTCTTGGTATTAATCAAAAATTAACAATATTAATTTTTTAAAAAAGGCAGTAAAGCAGAGTTATAATTTAATCAGTTGTTATGAAAAGGGCATCGCATGAGTCATACTAATAAAAGATTTGGGAAATCACTAAAGTTTGCTCCTACTGAATATCTTACAAAATTTTTGTCATAACGTATTTACAATGCATTGATATGCATAAAAGAAGTCTGTTGAAGTGTACAACAGATAGTTTGTACTTCTCAAAGATAGTGAGTAAATTTTATTGACTTATGCTCTTTTCACAACAAATGGGTGTCCTTGTTATTTTTAAAAAAATTTAACATGCTTGTCCAACTTTTTACATTGTAAGATTGGTTTTCTATCAACTTTTCAATGTTACATTCAGCACAGGTTAGCCTGTTTACATTATTAACTTCTTGGAGACAGTTGGCAAAGTTTAGATCTGTACGGACTCATGCTCTTTTCAAAAGGGATGTTTTTTCTTGGTTTTACAAACCGGAAATTTAATACATTTGTGCAAATTATTGCATTGTATGATTCATTCTCTATCAACTTATCAGTATCACATTCAATTAGTACATAGAAATCCATTATGTTTGTGTTTAATATATTGCAATAACTTTCGTTTTATTTGAAGTCTGATTGGTCACTTATCTTTGTGCTGTGCTATGCTTTTTCATTGCTGCATGGCAGGATGACAACAGATAGTTTCTTACGTTGAAGTGGTGTGAAAGCAGTCTATCTATAAAGTCTCATGTTCACACAACCCCAGGTGTACACTTGTCATAGCAGAACCCGTAGAACTGTGACACAGCAAATATCTCAATCTCTTATCCTTTGGAAGGCATCGTCCCAACAACTCAGTTGAGAGAATTGATTTCTTGAAAAATGTTGGCCACCATGTTTTGTAGTTCACACTAAAATTGTTGGCCATCAACTGCATTGTAAAATGCCCCTGCTTGGTGGAAAAAGCTATTAACTGTTCGTACTGAAGGGGAATGTAGATGCGATCAAAGTCTCGTATTGCCCTCTTGATGACCCCGAAATCACGATCGCATGGGAGAAATGAGTGTTCTCTCTCTGGAAAGTATTGCATTATTTTGTCAAACCTGTTTGTTGCAACTAGATCCATCAAAAAAGTAACGACGGTGTTATTCCGGTTTTTCCCTGGGTACTGTCAGAAAATATGTGCAACCCTTTGCAAAGTTGTGCGATATTCCCAGAGATACATGTACTCAATAATGTACATACTTCATTCGGACCTTTCTTGGCCTGTCCCTCATGGTAAATATATAAGGATTTTATTCCAAATTTGAAAACTCATAATTTTTGCATATAAAATACCTCCTGGACTGAGATGTAAGGTAGCGGTAAATTCTGCATGAAGTCTGTGCAAATTCCTTCCACATCATTACTGCATTTTGTCAACTTTTCAATTTCCATTACCTTCTTGTATAACATCTGACTTTGTCTGATATTGTTCATACCGTATAATAATTCCATTATTTGACAGATCATAAAAAAGTAGGGCAATGTAAACAAAACATTATGTATCCTTCCACCACCATGTGCTTTCCAGCTGACAATCAAAACATGTCAACAGTAAAGGTATATTATGATTGCAATAACATTTAAAGTGTGTTGTGATTTTCTTGAGATTATTTTTTAGATCTCAGACAAATAATTTATTTTCA